>BEHA01050444.1:201957-217737 GCA_002897215.1 Eschscholzia californica subsp. californica | reverse complement strand
ACGCATTACTTCGTCAGAGCAGGAAGATGCATGATGACTGAGTAATGCCGAAACAACAGAACGGGAAAGAAAGAAACTGCATACAAACTGTGAGAACTAAGATAGAAAGCAACCTGTCAGATGCTTAAGCATCAGTCCATTTCCTTACTAAGTTGAAACTCGAGAGGGTAAAACATTGGACTGAGGTTTATTATCACACAGATAACAAAAACAAAACAGTAAAAGTGGCAAATTAAGGAGACAACCAACCTCTGCACCTCGCCTTGCATTGTAACTGCCAAGCAGTGGCTATCACCACATGCAATCTGCTTGATTCTTACACCTCCCAAAGCTTTGATTGGTTGAGGAGTAAACAGGTCACTAGAGTTACCGTGGCCCAACCTTCCAAAGTCACCCCTATGCACATCATCAAATTTGAGCATGAGACGAATCAGATTTATATAGGTTGTTAAGAAAACTATACTACATATCAAAGGCAAGAAAATAGTGAACTCATAAGAGATACGAGCCGTAAAAATTATTGCTTCTAACATAAATAAAGGATAGAAAATCATTGCATGCAGTAAAATCCAGCAGACTGAGTGCCAAATTTCAGTTAGTTTCAGAGTTTTGTGACTAATGATCAGCAACCTACAAAAGCATATAAAATCAAGGAGCGAAATTTTGCGAAATATTTCCTAAATTTAGATTAGGTGCACGAAATCAGACTTACAACTATTTCTTGCATAGTTTCCATTGACATGAGAAATTTCGAAATTTCCACCGATTTGATGAAATTTCGACCGACATAATTGAAATCTAGCAAAAACGGAGAAACTAATAACATATCTCTTCCTTCATCTTCATTTCTTCTTCATTTCTCATAGATATCTCTTGATTTTTAGGTTATGTTTGTAATGGTTTTCAAATCTATTTGAATAATTTACCCCTGATTTAACACTAGGCTTATCTTCAACGTAATTCATAAATGTATGCTTTAAAAGAAAATTGCAGCCAAAACAAAAAGTAAGAGAAACAAACCATCCCCAACTATATAACTGCATCAACGACTCGGAATATGCAGTTGCATGATCAGCTCCACAAGTGATGGATATTATATCAAGATCATCCAATGCACTCATTTGAGTAGGAAAAGGACGATCTTCAGCATCTCCATGCCCCAACTGTCCATCCTCTCCTCGTCCCCAAGAGACAACAACATGTCCAGCTGCATATACCATACCATTAGCACATGACATTGGGTTTTTACCTTTTATATCAACCACAACTAGCACATAAATAAAACAATAGCACCACCAGGCGGAACTACTGAAAATAGCTCATTTTTCATGTAAGGCGATGAACTATATGGAAAGCAAAACTGCGAGGTATGAACCTCTTCTTCATATAGAAGTAAACAATTCCAGAAGTTTAAGAGAGTTGACCTCAGTAAACCCTTACAATATAAATAAGATTTGTGAAATAAGAAATATGCACCTTTAATTCCCCCTCCCTTCTAAGAATATATGTTATACTTCAAATTGTATGACAAACTTAACCTGATCTTAGCTTTAAACCCCTTCATAAGCAAGTTGTTTAGAAGAATCTCTAAATAGAATACATACTTGTCGAGTTTCAAAATTCAGATTGCATCTGTGCCAATGTCGAAGTGTTTGGCAACGTATGTACATTGGGCTACATTGTGGGCAATAGTGAAAGCAGATTTTCTAACGCAATAGTTTCCATATTATTAGGAGCATGAGAAACTAGCTCAAAATGTCAGTGACAAGGTAAGCATCAAACACAGCAACAGCCATAACCCGATATTGAGATTCTTTAAACTATGAAACCATTTATTCAATTCAACTTCTCCGTGTCAACATTTGCCTCCAGGGAATGAACATTACAATCGTACGATTCCGAATATCAGAGCTTCAAGCCCTTGATATGATCCATAGTGTACAACTACTAATCATACCCTTTACCAAGTATATTTCAAATGGTAGCAGATAATACCCCCAATGTTTCATAAGACAACCATATTTGTAGTATAAGTTTGTGATCATTTGAAATCCCTAAAGTTTCAACACTACGAAAATGGTACATAGATTTCTAAAATTAAGAATGTTAATTGAAGTGTAATACTGAAACACAGTATAACTAAGAAATCAAAGTAAAACCCTTTTCTATTTCAAAGTAATCATCAAGATCAAACAACCCTTCAGTAAAAAAAAACGATCACAAATAACACATCAAGAAAAGAAAAAGAGGGTTTGAAGATTGAACTTACAGAGCAAAGCAACGGAATGACTAGCACCAGCAGAAATGAGAAGAACTCTACGACTTGGTTTAGAAACTTCACTGCTACTCACTTCCTCTGCCATGATCTTCTTCTTCTTCTTCTTCTTCACTAATGTCTCTATTCTAATATGTTAAAAATGAAGAGAGAGAGAGAGAGAATTGAAGTGGGGTGGTGTCAACATAAATAGATATGTACAGTAAAAACAGAGGTATAATTAAGAGGACTGTGTGAACATGTGCAGCAGGTGAAGAAGAGAAGAAACTAGAGAGAGAGAGAGTGTGGGTGTGGGACAGAGTCCATCAGAGAGACTAGTTGATGGAGGAGGAGGATTAGATCTCCTTGGACTGTAATGGGTGGTAGGCTATGAGAGGTAGACTTCACCCCAACCCCTCTGTCTTTTGGTTTCCTCTGTCTCTTCATCTGGTCTGAATTCATTTATTTGATGTTGTTGATCTAATCAATTCATTCTCAACCACTACTTTCCTTTAGGTAGTACCTCTAAAGGGCCCCCATCCTTTGTGCTCTCTTACCCTTCCCCACTCTTGGCACTCCTTTTGGGCCTCAGACTGTTCGCATCGGAGCAGACCGAGGACTGTTGGACTAGATCAGATCAGTGTTGTTCAAGTCCAACATGGATTAGGCCCCGTCTGAATGCCCTTAGACTGCCCCAATCCGTGGGACGAGAAGAGAGAATGATGCTCGAGAGTAAAATGAAGAGGCACCCATAGACGCACCCCTCTTTTTTCCCTTCTTAGGAGTAATTTCTTTTATTGTTGTCCTACCAACACTATTATCGCCACTCGCCCAAATTACTATAATATGACAGCAAATCCGTTGACCCGGGTCGATTAATTTTGACCAGTGGATTATATTAGCACCATAGTATGATTTTGCCTTCGGACTAACTAGTTCGATAGGTCTCTCGGACTGGTTAGTCTGAATGGTATCTCAGCCTGACTAGTCTGAATGCTCTTTCGGGCTAGCCAGACGAACCAGACAATTTGAGAGCTCCAGTCTGAGACTCATATAAAGAGTTTTCCTATAAACCTAAGTTCAATAAAAACACCATTGCTACCACCACCACCCAACTCCACTAGTATTGGGATCTATTAGTGGAGCTGTGGACTGTGGAGCACAGTTGGAGAATACCGTTAATGGAGTTTGAAACTTCTAACTGCATTAGCCCTTATTTTGTTCAATAGATCTAATAACAACACACGACCTTACACATATTACTAGAAATATGAACCAAAAATGGAAAATATAATCTTCGCAGAATTTTGAAATTATATCTTGATGCGTCTTTATTGACAAATTATCTAAGTGTTGTGGCTTTAAATGCTTTTGCAGGTAATTTGATTGGATGTAGACAAATATGGTATGAAGTCGAAAGTCCAATGTATTCGAGAGCATAGGGGCATTGCAGGCAGTTAGATACATGAACAAAGGAGTATACTACAACAGTATAGTGTACTCGACGTCCAGAAAATTGGAACCCAAATTTCTTTTGGCTTATTATAATTTTTATGTTTACTTATAGGGGGAAACTGTTATGGAGTAAAGTATGACTAGGCACAATCACCTATTACCTGTGATGACACTTATGCTTCAAGACTAGCACAAGTCGAGCACAAATTAGTTTTTCGGTAGGTTTGGCGATTAACCTTGACTATGGGCAAACAATTTCTTTTGCTGGCGGAATCACACAAGAGAACTAAGCTTACTAAATTACTTAAGAGATTAGCAAGTAAGCTCAACTTACACCACTAGCACTTTGGTGGAAGGAACTCTTTTATTGCCAAAGAACTCTCTACAAACTTATACAAGCACGCTTTCCATGTCACTCACTATGGACTCTGTGAGGGTAAGAAATCGCGGGTCAAGAAGTCAACTGGACCGGGTCGTTGACCGGAAGTCGAACCTCTACCTATTAATATTTTTGCAGGCACCGACGACGTCTTTGGGCTTAACCTGTGACAAAAGAGACAAGAACACACGTGACCGTGAGATCTTAGGTGACACCGGGATGGTGCCGGCCTAAGGGGGCTCCGATGGTCAAGTCAGTAAACTTGGCAAATAATGAATAGGGATTATAAACTAGAGTTTGAGATATGGAGTTAAATATGTTGCTTGAGCGAGTCGGTCGTTATGAGAAAATGTGATACAGCCGAGTGTATGCTTGCCTAGTTCTCTAGTCGTCGAGTGAAATAAAACGCTTGCACCCCTTAGTCGTGTGGAGAGAAATGGTCAGTCGCCTTCCTTGAACAGGTGATCGTCAGGAGAGAAAATGATCACTCGTCTTCCTTGAGCAGGTGGTTGTTAGGAGAGAGAATGATAACCCGTCTTCCTTGAGCGCGCAGGTGGTCGTTAGGAGAGAGAATGATCACCCGTCTTCCTTGAGCAGGTGTTAGTTGACTGCCAGTGGTTTGGATGATCGATGTGATGTGAGAGAGAAAATAGTTGATTAGCTGATCGCAAGTAAATTGGATGTCATGTCTTGTTATCCGTGGTTAGATGATTTAGTCGATTATCAGCTGATCCTTATATAGAGTTTTGTGGTCAACTGTCTGTTTTGGTCAACCGTCACCTGGTGGTGAGTTGTTGCCTTGAATGTGGTAACGCATGGAGTTATTACCATGAATGGGGATATCTTAACTCCCATCCAACGGATATATTGGGATATTGTTATCTTGAATGACGGTAACACCTCCCCAACGGATATACGAACGAAGGTCAGCTAAGGAGGAGAGGACGGACCTCTTCTATCCAGAGCTGGATGTACGTCCGTATTTTGGTTTGCTGAAGGGGCGAGGACGGACCTCTTCATCCAGAGCTGGATGTAATTCCGTACTTTGGCTGGTGAGGACGGACCTTTTTATCCAGAGTTGGGCATATTTTCGTACTTTAACATTGCTTCGGCATGCCTGAAAATAAATGGGTCGGACCCATTGGCCATTAATTCATGGGATTGGCCACCGTGTAAGCCCATCAATCATGTATTTCTGGGGGTGCCCCTGGTGATGTATTTTGGCCCATACAATTTGTCCCCCACTCTCTAAGTCGACGAAGTGCGGAGACTTAGAGAGTAGTTTTTCAGAGTCGCAGAGACTGATTCGGAATTTGGTATCGTTACATTTGTAACTTGGTACGTGTCCCGTGGGGACGTGGTAGCGAGAAGTGTCGCTTTTTGTGAGTCAAAGACGTTTGGAGATCGATAAGCTATTGTCAGAGTGTTACGATGCTTTTGTAGAAATTTGCGAATATTTCTGCGTCCTTTGGCGTAAACTGTAGAAGGGTGGTATGGGTCATCACTATGAGGTTTCGAAAACAATTTGACAAAAGTGATAGCCTCGTGACAAAATAATATGACCAAAATGTTTTGTAAGAAATATTTGACCATAATAACATTAGTTACTGACCCAAAAAGAGTCGGGGTTGAAGCTTGGAGGTTGGTCGAGGAGCAAGGATCGACACAGGTAGGCCAAGGGACGCGATTGACCAAGGCAGGTATAGGCTGACCTCGGGTCAAATGTGTGGTCAGCACATGTTGACCCGGGGTCATGCGTGTGTTGATCAGTGCGTGACCCGAGTCAGCGCGTGGTGACTAGCGCGCTGACCTCTGGTCAACTGCGCGGTCAGCTCGTGACCACGTGCAACGGGTGCTGACCAGCGCGTGACACGGTCAGCGGGTGCTTACCAACGCGTGACCACGGGCAGCGGGTGTTAACCAACGCGTGACCACGGGCAGCGGGTGCTGACCAGCGCGTGACCCTGGTCAGCGCCCGTTGACCTGAGGTCAAGCGCGTAAAGGGACCAAAATCTTTTTTTGTAAATGTAAAATGAGGGGCTTCATACCTGAGTGATTTTTCGGGTCATTCGACGACGATGATCGTTTAACGGGACGGTGATGCGATGTTGGATGAACCAATGCAATGAGCACCCGTAACTGTTCCTTTATAATTACTTTTGACGAGGTACTTTTATTTTTGTCTGATCAGGGCGAGCTCGTGAAGCAGGAGTACCAATCGAGGCAAGACATTTGCGACGTGGTCCTGATGTAAGTTTTGGATGAGGTAGATCCGGAGCTCTTGGCGAGGCGGACCTAGTGCTCCTGAAGAGGCACGTTGTGATGCAGGTTTGTCAGTCAAGGCAAGGTGTGTGCCGTGTAAAACTGACATAAATATTTTAATGAGGCGGGCTCATAGGATAGGACTTCCAATCGAGGCAAGGCATTGCCAGGTGGTCTTATGTAAAAAGTTAAATGAGGCGGGCTCATGGGGTAGGAATACCGACCAAGGCAGGGTGTCTACCTGTAGTCCTGACCTAAATTTTTGATGAGGCCGATCCGGAGCTCTTGGCGAGGCGGACCTAGTGCTCTTGGAGAGGCACGTGATGCAGGGCTGTCAGTCAAGGCAAGGCTTATACGTCGAGTGTACTTGACGGAGACTTAGTGAAAGGCTACTCAAATCGAGGCAGGATTGTAGAGTAGTGCTACTGACCGAGGCATGGCTTATAAGCCGAGCGCATATCCTCCCACATTTTGATTCACAACTATTTTCAATCGGTTATTTTCACAACTTCCTTAAATGTCTCTTGATTTTCTCCCAATATTCTCTCACATACGGTTATTTTTCTTCCGAAATTAACTAACTACTTTCTAAAGTATATATTCCACGTTTATTTTTCTCCTGAAAACTCATTATTTGTTTTCGATCTCTTTTTCCCTCTTTCCTAAATTAACTAACTACTTTCTAAAGGTTTTCCTATTGGTAAGTTAATTTGATTATCTGTTGATTGCTCTTTTTCTTTCTCTCATTTGATACTTCCTTTTTATATTTAACTAGTTTCTTTTCTCTCATTCGATACTTCTTATATTTCATTAGTTTCTTATATTACTCATTTGTTACATTTTTCTTTTTTCAGGTGATCTCAAAAGAAAATAACATTAACAAAAGAAATTATAGTCGCTTTACTCGGTTTCTTAACTTTTTGATGTAAATTTTAAATTGAATTTGATTCTACCCCTCCCTTTGTCTCTATATATATATAAAGTTTAGTTTTGATTCATTTCTCAATTTTTTTCTGTATTTCTTATAGTTTGATTCAAACAATCTCTCTTAGTCTCTCAGTGTAATTGTGAGTTACATCAAAAGAGGAGGATTATGGTTCCATGAATAGTGTAATTGTTGCAGTATGTTGGCAACCATTTACTACTTCACTATCCTTACATAACATACTTTTATTCTAACTTCTATCTCTTAATTTTATACAATTTCTTTGCTTGATGAGTTGATAATGTTTATTTCTAATTAAGAAATGGTAGTTTATTTTGCAGCACTTTTAACCGTTGTGGGACTACACATACCAGGAGTAGGAGAAATATTTTGGAGGGCAGGAGTGACGAAGAAATGTTGGTTGTAAAAAGGTACACGAATTGTAATTCATTCTTTGAAAAAAATTTAGCAATTTTAATCAAATATCATTTTTTTAGTCTAGCTATTTGAGTTTAATCTATTAATTCGCAGTTATGGCTAATTCTTTTCATTTTCCTAATGGTAGAATGTTTGAGTTACCGAGCTTCAGCCTTTCATTCGTTGGGGTATGGAGATTGGAGAAGTTTGAAAAATTTGTACTCTAACTTGGTTTAGTGTTTTCTTTCTAGTATTGGCCGACTCCAAACTTGTGGAAAGGGGATACGAGGGTTTTGGTATTGGATAAAAAAGAACTCTTTCATTGCATGTTACTAATTTTTTTTTATGGAGTTCTTTGTCCTTTTTTTTCTTTCACTTCTAAAATTTGAAAATTAAATTAAATTTTATTATTTGATTTTTTTTATTAGTTTCTTTGTTTCCATTACTAATTCGTGGAATAATCTTCTTCTTTGTTTGTGCCATATAATGTAATTTCTATGTAATATCTAATTAGTAGTTTACATAAAATGTTCTTTTTATTTAAATTCATTTTTTGTGGAATCTCAAAGAATTGATTATACCTTCTTATAACTAGGTGTCCGTCGTGCCCTACGAGCGCGGCAAACCCTTTTGGCTAACGTCGGTATAGTGCAATACGCTAGAATGTGTGAGGTGTTTGGGTGCAACTTGCAAGTCAGGGTCGAGCATAAATTCGATCGTGCATGTACCATGGTTTCCATTTTTTTCTCCATTTGGGATCACACAGGTATCTGTGATTCGCATAGTTGCGAATTACAAATACCTGCATAATATCGGATGGGGAACGATGGAATCCACGGTACATGCACGTTCGAATTAATGCTCGACCACTTGCACCCAAACACCTCACACATTCTAGCGTATTGCACTATACCAGTTTTAGCCAAGAGGGATCTGTCGTGCCCGTAGGGTGCGGTATATATATATATATATTATGATAGGTATCCAATGGTAGAATTCTATAAGCGAATTAGAGAGAGAAACAAACTACACATATGACACATAACTCATTATAATTAGGCCAATTAATGTCAAATACTAAATATTCTTTTGGGAATGACCAAACTTAAAGAACGAGGGAGTGTAAGAGTCTTGGAGAGAAAAATTGAGAAGAAGTGCAACAATACCTATTGTATTAAGAAGACAGAATAAAAGTTGAGATCAAACAAAAATGAGAGAGAGAAAGCAATAGTACTACGTATCAAAAATCAAAATCCTACAGAAAGAGAGCGAGTTCTATATCAGAAATCAAAATCTTACGTATTACGGTGGTTTTACGTCAATCTCTATACTTTTTCCAAATGTAAGTTCTAAATGCGCCTATTTTTGGATGAAAATGTGTCACTAGAAAAGTGGAAACTAAGTGGTAGTTCTGTCATGTCATACATAGTCTTTTACCTTAAGGGAGTTTTAAATGAGCCTATTTTTAGATGACAATATATATAAATTTTGAACAGAATACAACATTCTATAACATTTGTCGAAAACAAGCTACATTTTCCAATATTTAATTCTCATTTACTCAAACTACTACAATTACTAACTTACCAACCACTTCCCTACTATTGATTTTTTTTTGCTAAGTAATTCTATCCATTTCATCCTCACAATCCCATCGCTAAGAGAAGAAATAGAATCGGAAATAGTGTGCGGTCCAAAAATCAAATTTTGAGTTGAAACTGTTTGGCGCAAAAAGTAGCGTTTTTGTTTGCTAACTTTCTGGTCCACATTTTACTGTGACCAATTGCACAATTGTTTTGATTTAAAAAGTCGGCCCGACCCCGTCTCTACAAGCCCGACCCGTATGGACACGGGCTAAGTTGACCCGGGTTCCTTCCCAATCCGGGGTTGGGCCTACGATTTTTTTGAAAGATTATTTGGAATGCTTTTAGGATGTTTTGAAATTGATGATTCAATTACATTGAATTTTGCACGCAGGGAGAAGGTCCACTTATACGCCAATTGGACAAACGTAATCTTCGAAGACAAAGGGGTATATACCCCTTTTATTGTATGGAATGATACCGCAAATTTCACCAAAAACTCGTTTTATAGTTGGTATGTGAGACTATTTACTTCGAATTTCGCTACATTCGATATAAGCTTTAAGATATAAGTTATTTTCTTACTTAGTTTTAAGTACCATGGTGTTGCTTAGCAATTTTTTAAGTGGAGAGATGTTCATTAATCAAAGCAAAAATAATAATGAGTAATGGTGCTTGACCGACTGGTTGTACGATGTTAGCCAGAAATCTGGTGTGGTCGACCACGTCTGGTCAAACTGCATTTTTAGCAAAGTGAGTTGAAGAAAGAGACAAACTACTCATATGACATATAACACATAACACATTAATGCAATAGGTGTCATGTGACACAAACTACGCATTAATGTGTCATATGACACAAACAACAAGGATCTTTACTTGGAAGACTTGCTTGAAAATAAAATTAAGTGGGCAATCTCGTTTAAGTGTTTCCATCCACATAAATGTCATTATTTAAGATTATATGTAAGTTGCTTAATCATTCATTATTTGCTTCAGATTATATGATGTTTTTTATGAGTGATTTTTTATTTGATTTTGTAGGATGGTGAGAAAGAGGCTGCTGAAAGTTTTGAGGTTTGAAATGAGGAATGGTAATATTGTGGAAAATTTTAATGCAAAATAGGTCACTATTTTGAGAAATTTTGGTAACTAAATAATGGAGAAATGAGGTAATATAGGTCGAAAAATGTGAGATATCTTCTCTTTAATGCAATACGTATTGTTGTACTTCTTCTCTCTTTTTCTCTCCAAAACTCTTACACTCTCTCGTTTTTTAACTTGGGTCGATCCTAAGAGCATTTTTAGGATTTGACATTAATTGGCCAAATTGTAATGAGTTATGTGTTGTGTGTAATATTATACTATGTGTCATGTGTATAGTTTGTTTCTCTCTCTAATTCATATATAATTCTACCATTGGATACCTATCATATTATATATATATATATATATATATATATATATATATATATACTAGGTGTCCACCGCATCCTACGCCTACGGGCGTTGCAGATCCCTTTTGGCTAACGCTGGTATAGTGCAAGGTGACCAATACGTGGACAATCAATTTTTTTATATGGACAACTATTTTATGTGGACAGCTAGAAAAATTAAAAAAATTATATGGACAACAATGTTTAAGAGGACATCACTCTATGATTTTTCAGTCATGTCCTCCGACAATTAAAATTTTTACTTCAAGTCTTCCCTCTCCTTCTCTCTACTCAAACAAAAACTCCCCACCGACGCCTTCTCTCTTTGTCTACTCTTTCTTTAATGATGGTGGAAGAAGATGACGAGTGAAATAGATGAAGTCTAAAAAAAATTCGGAGGACATGAGTGATATAGATTAGAATAATGCTCGCCGACGCCTTCTTGTTTATGTATAACATTGGTAAAACTTTAGCCAGTCTCCCTCTTTCCCTACTTCTTCTTCCACTTTCTCTCTCTACACTTCAGCTAAAATTTGGAAAAGTAATCAGAACATGAGTACTGCTTCTAGAGTTTTAATCCGAGACAAGCACTTATTCTGCTCTTCAAAAATTTTAATTTGGGAATTGTTGCATATAGATATTATTGTTAAATTTATTTAAACTCAAAATTAATGAGTAGATATATTTTATTGGTTAAGTAATTAGAGGGTTAATTTTAGTGGGGTTAATGTACTAGTTAGTGGAGTTAATGTACTAGTAACTGGGTTAATGTGCTAGTTAGTGGGATGATTTTAGTAGTGGTCTTAGTTAGTGCTTGTAGTTTTAGTCTATAAATAGACAAGTCTTTGTAGTTAATTTCAGATCAAATCAAGTAATTCAATTCAAGTTAAATATCTTCTTTATTCTTCTTTGTTTGTGCAAGTATTTTTAATTTCCAACATTTGGTATCAGAGCTAGAATTATTTTGTGATTATTAACCGAATTACAAAATGAATGGATCAATCCAACCTCAGCTTCCGCGATTTTGTGAGAAAAATTTTGATCAATGGTGTATCCAAATGAAAGCATTGTTTGGCTTCCAGGAAATTTGGGAGGTTGTCGAATTTGGGTATGTAGAACCAGTTGATCAGGTAGCACATGAAGTTCTCTCTCATGTCCAAAAAGATAGTTTGAGAGAGAACAGAAAGAAGGATTAGAAGGCCTTGTTCTTTCTCTATCAAGCTGTTGATGAGATAGTCTTCGAGAAAATCTCAAGAGCTGAAACAGCTAAAGAACTGTGGGATTTGTTGCAAAGATCTTACAAAGGTGATGAGAAGGTAAAAAATGTAAGGTTGCAAACTTTACGAGGTGAATATGAATCTCTTAATATGATTAACTCTGAAAATATTTCTGACTATTTTTCTAGAGTTCAATCTATAGTTAATCAATTGCGGGTTAATGGTGAAAAATTAACTGATCTACGTGTTATTGAGAAAATCATGAGATCATTGACAGGTAGTTTTGACTATGTTTTCGCTGCAATTGAGGAAGGAAAAGACCTTTCAACTATGTCAGTTGAAGGTTTAATGAGTTCATTATGTTCTCATGAACATAGGATGAACCAGAGAGCTGCTGCAGGGTCTGTTGAACAAGCTTTTCAAAGCAAAGTGACTCTGCTTGAAAAAGGTGGTTCTAATGGTGAAGAGAGCCATGGTAAAGAATCCAAAAGAATTGGAAGGCATGACAAATCTAAAGTTAGATGTTTTCGTTGTAAAAAATTATGTCATTATAAGTCAGAATGTAGAGTTTCCAAAAAATACTCAGAGCATGCTAACTTTGCTGAAGATGATGTAGAGGAGGGAGAAATTCTTTTATTAGCTTGCAGAATAAATGAAGATTTAGATGAAGATTCGGATGAATATTTAGATGATTATTCGGTAGAAAGTGATGAAGATGCAGTTTGAGACTGTCTTGTTAAAGAAGATCATCTAATAAAAATTGATATTGATGATGAGACAGTAGCTTCAGAATCTCAAGTAATTGAGATTCCACCTGTTTCTCTGAATATTCATGAAAACTCAAATCCAGAATTATGTCCCAGTTCAACTTGTATTCAAGTTATGTCGTCGAGGTTTGATGAATACGTTGTAAGCAATAATAATGATGATTCTGACGAAGATTTTGCAAGTTTTGCATTTTTTGCAGATTGCAATCCTATCACTTTTAAAGAAGCAGTAAAAAATGTGGGGCAAATTTCAGCTACAAATGATGAAATTCATTCAATTGAGAAAAATGATAATTCGGGGTTAAATTATCTTCCTGCAGGAAATAAGACAATTGGGTTGAAATGGTCTTCTAAAAACAAGTACAAACCAGATGATGGTCAAGTAGACAAATTAATTGTGAAAGAGTATGATCAAGAACCAGATTAATGTGCAGTTTTAAATTGAAGAACAAGTGACTAATATTTTTATTAAGCCATTGAAGGTCCATTTATCTTTCAAGTTGAAGATTATGATGGACGTTATGTCGTTTGAGTTTAAGGGAGGGTGTTAAATTTATTTAAACTCAAAATTAATGAGTAGATATATTTTATTGGTTCAGTAATTAGAGAGTTAATTTTAGTGGGGGTTAATGTACTAGTTAGTGGAGTTAATGTACTAGTAAGTGGGTTAATGTGCTAGTTTGTGGGATGATTTTAGTAGTGGTCTTAGTTAGTGCTTGTAGTTTTAGTCTATAAATAGACAAGTCTTTGTAGTTAATTTCATATCAAATCAAGTCAAGTAATTCAATTCAAGTTAAATATCTTCTTTATTCTTCTTTGTTTGTGCAAGTATTTTTGATTTCCAACAATTATACCATTGGTAAAACCTTAATCAAACTCTCTCTTTCTCTACTTCTTGTTCTTCCACCGTCTCTCTCTAGACTTGAACTAAAATTTGGAAAAATAATCAAAACGGAACAATATTACTAGAAATCTACAATCCTAATCATCACCATTAGTAATGGAATCATCCTGCCATAAATCTCTAAGCAATTTCAACAACAATTGAGCCTTCCATTTTGCCCTAATCGTACAATCACTTTTAACAAGTAACAACAACTGCGTCACAACTCTGGCAACCACCTTATCTCTTAAAACAAAAATTTCTAATCAGACAAAAACTCCTCATGTTCGGATTGTTTTTTGAATGAAGACTAACATGAAGATGAAACAATTAGATTTTCTATTTTTAGCTATTGTATTTGTTAATAGTCCTCACATTAATTAGTGTTAATATTCAAGTCCCTGGTAGAGTGATCGTACCAAGGACCGACTAAGTCAACTAAATCAAATATAGTTAAGTAGCATCGGGCCCGAAAATAGTTGTCCATATAAAAAAATTGGTTGTCCACATATTAGCCACCTAGTGAAATACGCTAGAGTGTGTGAGGTGTTTGGGTGCAAGTCAGGGTCGAGCATAAATTCGGTCGTGCATGTACCGTGGTTTCCATCCTTCTCAATCCGACATTATGTAGGTATCTGTAATTCGCAACTATGCAAATCACAGATACCTGTGTGATCCCAAATGGAGAAGAAATGGAAACCACGATATATGCACGTTCGAATTTATGCTCGACCCCGACTTGCACCCAAACACCTCACACATTCTAGCGTTGCGGCGTTAGCCAAAAGGAATCTACCGCGGTCGTAAGGCGTGGTGGACACCTAGTTATTAATAACTAAGAGTATTATTACGATATAACTGTGAAATAATAACTGAACCGAGATCCATATCTTGTCTTCGTGATTGTTTCTTGTCCATTTTGCTAATGTATCCACCTGCTTGTTGTCATATTCTTCACATATGTTCAAACTGTTGGGGTCCTTCCTTATAATAAAAGAACTCCTAGTTGAAATAGGATTTCCCTTATTCCTTATTTGGGGAAAAAAATAGAAACTTCTATTCTTTCAAGTCTAAAAAGGAATCCTATTTCTATAGGAATACCTCCTTATTTATCATTATACATAGAGAATGAAAGGGAAGAAATTATTTATACTTTCAGGTTAGAGTGTATCCTCCCAGTTGGGAGAGTTACCAGAGAATCCTTTCAGATCATATCCTCTCAGATTAGAGAGAGATAGAGAGAACAGAAAGAGGTCAGAGAAAGAGAGATTTCTGAAGTGGTTCTTGCAAGATAGATTGAAAGAGAAGAATATTCATTTGAAAAAAAGAAGATTATTGATCTTGTTAAACTTCTCCATGCTTTGTGGTTATCTTCTTCGGCTTGTGGTAATCTAGGATTTGTTCAAATCCTAATGGTAGTGAGAAATCTTTGTATCCCCTTTCTTGTTTGGTTTATCCACCATAAGTTTAGTGAAGAACTGGTTAATCCTCTATTTGTTTAGGAGAGAATTGTTATCCAAAAGCGTTTCTACACATCTTGAACAATTGGTTTATCCACTATAAGTTTGGTGAAGTATTGTGTAACCCATTATTTAATTATAGTAGAAGATTTCTGGACTAGGTCCCGTGGTTATTTTACCTTCTATCTTAGAAGGGTTTTTTGCCACATTAAATAATCTCGATGTCTCTGCTTTTACATTCACATCTTTTATCTTCATATTTGTGAACAAGTTAATTAGGTTATTTTTCCTAACACAAACCAATACAAAAAATTAATTAGCATCTTTCCATCGAAATGCACAAATGTATTATTGCTCCTGAGTTCAAACGTTAGCAGTTCCATACTCCTTAAAAATATGCCGAGTCGAGCAACATCTTTTTAAATCTTACATAGAAAACTGAAGCCTAGTAGCCTACAACAACATAATGGACCATCTTCAAAATGTAGAAAGAATGCTTCATGTAAAACAAGATAAAATCCATCATACATCAAACTATAACTTCAAATTACACATGTACTCCCTCTTTTAACACTTTTTAAGTTCTCCATGAAACATAGGAAAATTGCTTCATAGATGCAGATATGAAAGCTTTTTTGCTTTCCTTTTGACAGAGATGGGGGGACATAATAATGTAAATTAATAATGGCTTATCCTCAAAATTTTGATGAGAAATCAGTGGGATCTCATGTCTTTGTCCTTG
>BEHA01050444.1:142073-200319 GCA_002897215.1 Eschscholzia californica subsp. californica | reverse complement strand
TTATAGTTAAATCATTTCAAAACAAAAATTTGAAGTAAAAGAAAATTTTCAACTCTCGTGTTTTTCATAGAAAGGGGCCTCGTTTCAAGTTTGGCACCGGGCCCCTAAATTGTCAGGCACGGCCCTGGGTAATCGTATACTAATCTGACTGGCTTAAGTTATTAGAATGACTTGCCCCATTTGGGCGGAGTTTGCCTTGGTTTGTTAGTTTTAGAGTAACTCCATACTCCTAATGCCATCAACTGGTCCAATCGGGTGTCTCGTATTTACAACCTTGTCAACTTTTTAGTTTTATCATCAACATATACATCTTCCCTTCTATTAATTGAAAGTGTCCAAGAATTACATCCTTCAAAAATATAGTCTACTAACATGACAGTGTTTGTCAACAAAAAAAAAAAAAAAACATGACAGTGATTTGACATCTTGTTACAAAGTTATATGAAAATTATAAGCTAAATCTTATCTTATTGAGAGGATATGTTAGCATTTCAATGTGTTTATTAGCAATTAGTTTATATTCAATTTATAGGTTCTTTGTGTCTTATTTATCCCGCAAATACTGTACGAAGTGAGTTATTAGACTACCAAGGTAAACATTGTAGAGAATAAATTCAAAACATTCTTCTATTGTAGGGTGAATTTGAACACTAGCAAAAAAAAGAAGTAAAAAGTTTAAATAATAATAGTGCTCAAACTTAGAAGCATTCACTATATATCTTAGCAGTGTACTATCCAAACTACCACAGTTTTAATGTTTGTGTTTCAATTATTATGAGTTTTGCTCTTTAACAAACAAAGATAGTAAATAAAATATGAAGATGTAGTTCGATATATCTAAAAATGAATAAACCCATCACAAGAGAAACAAATCCAAACGATAAGCCATATTTGTGCCATTATCAAGCCTTAAAGAGAGTTATAGATAAACGCTTTACTTGTTTTGTTTTATTTTTGGACAATTAATCATAAATTCTCTACATCTTGTTGCTCTATTTTTAAAAAGTTTTGAGACTTAGATTGTTCCATTTCTCTTTGAAAGAGAAAGTAAAATCATGGTTGTATGCCTTACAACCTCATTCTATTACTATATGGAAAGAATTGAGCAGTTCGTTCCTTCTGAAATTCTTTTCCAAACACAAAAACTACCTCTTTAAGGCAAAGTCTTAACAATTTTGTGAAACAAGAAGGGGAGCCTCTCTATAAATATCTTGAGAGATTTAAAGAACTTGAACTACAGTGTCCACATTATGGTTTTGAAAGATGAGACTAGTCCAGATTGCCTATGACGGACTAGGCTATTCAACTACATCCGTGATAGAGTCATTATGTGGTGGCTGTTTTACTTATAAACCCGTCGATGATTGCATGACATTTCTAGAAGAAATAGTTGAGAAATCCCAGCAATGAAAAACTTCTAGAGGACCTCCTACTAGGGAAAATCTTACTCCGGATAGAGATGACATTTATAAAGCTGGCGATTTAGAACTTAAAGTTGCCACCATGACGAGAAGAATAGAAACCCTAGAGCTTGGTTAGCCTAAAGCATTCATGGAGGATCCCACTCAGGTCATGAGTGTTGTAAATGAACCCATCTCTTATCTGTACTCCGTCTATGGAAACCCTTCTCATACAGGGAACAATTGTACTCTGTTCTTTGGTTCTGCTGAAAAAGAACAAGATAATGTTCTTTACCAAAACTCTAGGCAAGACAATCGTCAGAAGTATGACCCTCATTCTAACACGTACGTACAATCCAGGTTGGAGAAATCATCCCAATTTCTCTCTTAGAGGAACTATAAACATGCTAACCAAGAGCCATGTGGATTTCAAGGAAACAATGGGAAACTTCAAGAAAACAACCGAACGGTTTATGCAAACGCTCACCCAGTCTTTAACTAGTTAAGAAACCCAGGTAGGTCAACTTTCAGAAGACCTTAACCATAGAGAACAAGGTATGTTTTCTAGTCAACCCGAGCAAAACCCAAAAGGTAGACTAGGTAAACAACCGATGGGTCAAGCCAATGCAGTAACTGCCCCTAGAAGTGGTAGGATAATAGATAATAGGGTAAGAGTTCCCGAAGATAGTGAAATAGATCATGAACCCTCTTCTTTGCCAACCAGAGTCTCTAGTGATGAACATGAGAAGGCTCCCGAGTCTGAAGAACCACCTGTAGTATTTGAGTGTTACATTCCTAGAGTTCCATATCCTCAAAGTCTTGTAGAGCCAAAGAAGAAATCTCAGTATGAGTAGATAATGGAAGTATTTAAACAAGTCACTATCAACATTCCATTACTAGATACAATCAAACAAAGCTAGGTTACGCTAAGTTTTTAAAAGATTTATGCAGTAGGAAGCGTAAGATGAATGTGCATAAGAAAGTTTTCCTTACTCAAAAGGTTAGTTTGATCATCCAGGAGAATATCGCACCAAAGTACAAGGACCCAGGAAGCCCAACACTACCTTGCACCATAGGAAATTTTAAAGTAGAACATGCTTTACTTGATCTAGGTGCTAGCGTCAACATTCTTCCTTATTCCGTGTATTTACAATTAGGATTAAGAGAGCTCAAACCAACCTCTGTGGTCCTTTTGTTAGCAGATTGCTATGTTAGACGCCCACGTGGCATTGTTGAGGATGTCTTAATTAAGGTAGGAGAGTTTATATTTCCTGCATTGTTGAGGATGTCTTAATTAAGGTAGGAGAGTTTATATTTCCTTTTACTTCATTATCCTAGACACTGAACCAGTCCATAACTCTAATAGTCAAATTCCAGTGATACTAGGTCGATCATTTTTAGCTACACCAAATGTTGTCATATACTGTAGAAGTGGTCTTTTAAGTTTGTCATTTGGAAATATGATGGTGGAGATGAATATTTTTAATGCGAGACTTCACCCTGATGATGAGTTTAGTGAGTTGAACTTGGTAGAATTATTAGTTCAAGATGCATTACCAATAACTGAGTCGAGAGCTCCTTAAGAAACTCTATACGACCCAGGCAGAGATGTGAAGTGCATGTATACCTCTGCCTGAATTGCTGCTGCACCCTTAGCATGTGGTGGTCGATAAGCTGCAGATTTTTGTGGAGGTGGGTTTGTTCAAGTTGGTTTCACAGATTCAGTTACTAAAATTCAAATACACTTGTCTGTCAAAAAAGTATCTCTTTCTGCAAAATTCGTTCTCGTCAAGTACAGTTATAGAACGAAGAAATAAATAAGACATTGAAGATCGGCAATATTGAACATGAGTACATGACCAACCCTCTCTACATACAAAAACCAAGAGAAGTGTTATCAAAAGAATCTATCCGTGCATGAAAATTCCAACATTACGAGAATTATGTGCCATTGCCAGCGGCGGAAGAACCCTCTGCTGCCTTTTTCTCCTTCTGTTTCTCCCTTCGCTTTTTGTTCCTTGACGCGTTCTTGCTCATTTCTCTAATAAATGAAACACGTATAATAGAAAGAGTTAATACGAGAGGTTGGATGGAGTTAGCTATGCAGGCTATGAACAATATCTGAAGTAGATGATACTTACTCGGTTGAACTTCCTCCTCCAAAAAGCTGCATATGGGAAATGAAGAACCCATCAGACCGAGTCAGTGAGAAAAAAAAAGGGTTGAACTTTGAACTAGATCCGGATGATCTAGCCAATTAAGCTTTAGAGCCTTAGGTGGTGTGTTTACTTAGTTTTCAATGAGAATTAAAAAATGATCTAACTCAATTAGATAGACAAAAGAATATAAAAACTCATGTGTATAAAATCAATCCATATTTCAGACTTCAGATTTCTTGTATTGATATACTAATCCATTGATTTGTTCAGACGAAATAGAATTGTATCATGCCACTATGAACACCGAGGTATCAGAATATACGACCCAGGGAGATGTAAAGTGCATGTATACCTCTGCCTGAATTGTTGCTGCACCCTTAGCATGTGGTGGTCGATAAGCTGCAGGTTTTTGTGGAGGTGGGTTTGTTAAAGTTGTTTTCGCTTTAGCAGGTCCTTGGGAAGGCTTCGAGCCTTGTCCTGGAAAAAGACCCCAAAAATTTAAGCTAAAAACATGCACAGTTACTTTTTTTTTAAGCAACTAGGAGTTTCACACTGGATAATTAGATGGAAAACCTTGCTATTTTTTATCGTCGATCTTCAAGGAACCAATGGCTTCAGCAAGTTCAGGAATATCACCAAATTTCTCTGGTTCTTGTGGTTTCCAATCAACCTATAAAACAAGCATATAAATCAGCTGAAGAAAAGAAAACTATTTCGTACTTCTGTTGAGGGAGTTTGACTGCACTAACCTGGTAAAGCTTGTTATACATCTTTTTGAAATACAATGATCCATTGTGGAGGAAAATTTTAATCCTTCAAGTGAAAATAGCAAAATACATTCAACCAATGGACTTCCAGGAAACAGCAAGAAAGAGAAGAAACACAGATGTCCAAGCAGGATAACTCTCGCAACATAAACCATGATATATATATATATATATATATATATACACACACACACACATATCTGGTGAGCATGCTCACCGTCTAGTCAACTTTATATGTGCAAGCAGACACACACAGAAAAGGACAATTTGTAAGATATACACGTACCCATTGTCAACCTGTAACCTTGGAGCTGTTGTTGCAGTTATGAAATATCGGCCATCCGGAGACCATTCACTTGTCACCGACAATTCAGCTCTTGTTTGACCCAACATTTTTTTCTCTTTGTAGTCCCAGAATGCCTAAACAGTAACGGTATTGAGGATTTACCATGTGGTCTTTGATGATAATTGTAGTATATCTTAGTAGTAAAATATTTTGTTTCTATAGAAGGAATACTTAAAGAATATAAATTACATACCATATCTCCGGGTAAGTTACCAAAACCGGCTAAACATAGAACTGTAAACCAGAGATTAAGGTAACAGATTCGAAGTAAAAAAAGAGAGGTTACAGAATGCATGTTTAGGATCCAAAACCTTGAAAATTTGTTCAAATCGTTGCCAAAAGAGTAAATAACGAAGAATCTTTTTCAAGGATACACTTCCCTTTCGGGTTCCACCTTATGGTATTGTAAGGGCCTGTTCCAAGTTCAAGAAGTGGATTGCATTTCTTGTCAAACACTGTCGCTTTTGCCGGCATAACTTTGGTTAGTTAAGGAATAGACAAGTTAAATAGATAATTTAGCAAACAAAATTGTGTAAGATCGAAACCACCAATCTCTTACTTTTCTCATATGGATAGGAGTAGAATTTATAATGTAGCGGTTGAAAAGGATACATCCATAAACAACTGCGAATTCTGAACCGCTTGATGACCATCGAACATCATGAACAGGACCTTCCTTACCTGCAAATATATTTAACGATCAGTAACCTTGCTATCTTTTTTCTTTCTCCTTTTATTTTCTTTTACCCTCCCTTATCTAGGGGCCCTAAAGTTAATGGTTGGACCAATCCTCTAATGGTGGTGACTCGAGCTCCTAATATGTGTGTTTCATTCCACTTAACTCACCAACCAAGCTATCCCTGCTTTGTTATCAGTAGCTCACTTGCGTATCACTACACTAACAATTTGCGTTTTTAAATATAAAACAACACACCAAGCGGCACGAGTCCTTCATGGCCTCCATCAGTTCTCAAGTAGTAGAGCTTTGATTCTCCATAATAACTCTGGTTGGTTTTATCAACATCTGACTGTGCAACAATTATAAGACCAGTAGACCCATGATTCCAACTCAGTTGCACTGTGGAGCACCGGAAGAAACTCCGTCGAGCCACTGGTTGGGTTCCGGCATCTTTCCCACAAGCAAATATCTGGACACTGGCAGGAATTCCCTGTGTGCCAAGAAACGGATTTAGAAACATTGTTGTTGAAAGGAATCACAGGACAATTTGGATGAATATGGTTGAGTTGATACTGAAGTTCATCAATCTGGTCCACTTGAAAATAGGGCTCTCAATCCTATTCCTGGGGGATCACTTAAACTACTAACCTTCGATTCTGGAACAAAGGCCGCAACGTGGGACCCTGGCGTCTTTGAGAGTGCAATTGCAGCTACATTGGGGATTCTGAGCCGATAAGCAATCCCTTTAGAAAAATCTCCAGTGTCAAAAAATTGGATCTCGTTCGTTGCCATGCGACAGGCAATGGATTCATCAGAGCTAAATTGAAGTGAGGGCCTAAGGATCGAAGAACAAAAGGTTTAAACTTCGACATAAAACCCATTATGAACTGAAAATTAAAAGGATTTGAATGAAAATAAGAAGATGAAATGGATATGTGATGTACCATGTGGTCTTTGACATACTTTTCTGGAAGAGCTGATAAATAGGAGTACCAGTCTCTATTTTCCACAAGACAACATTCTTGTCTTGTGGTGTTGTGGATTTCTGAAAGGTCTGGAGATGAGTTCCTTGTGGAGATATGGTGGCTGCAAGAAAATTGGGGATTTCAAACGTTCTGATCTCAGAGGAACTGGAGGAATCATAAATGCAAATTCCAGAGTCAGATTTAACCACCATGAGCCTCGATCCATCTTCACTATATTTTGAAGTGGTACATGGAACTCTTTCAAGCTTGATATGTGGTTGTCCATTTGTGAATGGAGGTCCATTCCATAGAGAGAAACCTTCTGGCTCTCGAGCTGGTGCAAAGTAAAGTTATTGTATGAGAAAAAAGAAACTAATGCAAGCAGCAGGGGTTTAAAAGAGAAAAGGAAAAGTACTTTGAACAATGGGAAGCGACGGGTCTCAAAATACCTAAAATCTCCAAAGATGGTGACGGGTCTGCAACTGCCATAACAGGCTAACTGCAAATTTGAAGAAAATGGCATGTAAACTTAACATCAGATTCGGAATAGAAACTTAAACTTTAATGGTCAAAGAAAAGATTGAGTCAGATAGAAAAAAAAGATCGAAGTTTCAATATCCAAACAAACAAATTCAGTATTTTTGCCATCCCATCTTCAGATAGAACCTCAAAAGAGAACCAATTTCCTATTAATAGATTTGAATTGCATATCCAATATTCATAGTAGAAGAAATACCATAGACACAAGGTAAAGTAATGCTGATACTTCAGTTTTCAATAACCTAATAAAGTCCCAAATTTCTTCTTCAGTTCTTTTTCTAAACTAAAGTTCCATCTATAGTTACTTACATATACTACAAATTCCCCCAAGAAAACAAGAATTTCTTAACCAGTTTGCTTAATGTATCTATAGTTACTTACATATACTACAAATTCACCAAGAATAAGTTGTAGGGTAAAAACAAAGCGTACCCAGATTCATAAATGATCATAAGATTATATTTTGAAGTATATAACAAGGGTACCTATATAATAAAATTGAATTGAACGATTGAAGATCAAACCCAATTGGTGGTTTAGCTTTCTGGAACAAACAACTACAATATGAAGTGGAAAAAAAATCAGAAAGCTTAGTATTTGAGATAAACGTGAAAACCCATTATGGAAGAGAAAAGGAAATCAATTTTCATGGGTGGCGAAAGACTTACAGGTTACCACCAAAGAGCTGCTTGGGTACCGGAAAGAAACTAGCTGAAGAATTGAAAAACCCTTTATTGACATTGAAGGTGCCGGGTCGGTTTGAGTCAGACTGTTTGAAGTTTGAACCCTTGAGAAAACTTGAGCTCTACCAAATTTTAGATAGTTCTAAGGGCACCCAGAGCACCCCCAGACTCGTAAGCCTGTCAATGGATATCCGAATATTCGACATCCGATCCGCATCCGTATTCGAATTTTAAAAAAATATCCGAAATTTCGGATATCGGATGCGGATTTGGATATTCCTTATCGGATATATGCTTATCGGATGTCGGATACAGATACACTAATATTCGATCCGATAAATATCCGTAATCCGATAAGTAATATAAAAAAATAATAAAATTTAAATTTATTCATAATAATATACAAAATGTATGGTTAAGATTTATTATTTATATCTAATGGTTAACAATTTATAAGAAAATTTTGAAATTTTGTTAAAGTTTCACATATCGGTTATTATTCGATATCCGTTAATATTATCGGATTCGGATATTGATTTATAATATCCGTCGGATAATTATCATATACGAATATTCAGATAGCTTATCAGATTCGGATATGGATATGCCTATATCCGATCCGATAAGCTACCGTTTACAGGCCTACTCCAGAACACCCCAGAATAACTAACCAAGGGAAAATTTGATAAAACTAACAAATTTTTTTCTATTGCAAACCAAACAACAGAATTGTAAAAATATTTCTCAAGAATCATTGAAATTTTAATTTTAAACACGGATTTTGTTTGTCACACATTGCCCTTTACTTGGTCAATTCACTGTAGTGAGTCAAGTGTTATTCACATTACCACCGCGGTCTCATGACTGATCACCACTATCGTCAAACTCTTTCCCTATCTGGCTATCTATCCCGCTCTCCGGAAAATTGCAACTCACCTGGATTTTGAAGCTTTCTCTCTCTCTAGAGCTAAAGAAATGGTAGAGGTGGTGGTTGGGAGAGTAGTAGGTAGGTTGGTGAAACTCTAGTGAATTACCCACTGGTAGGTGGTCACAACAGTCGCTCCCATGAGAGGGAGAGAGAAACCCCAACCACCACCGTTCAATGTTCTAGCGACTTACCCACAATGGGTGTGAGCTAAACGTCGATAAGACACTACCAGTGGTTGTCCATAACATCTT
This sequence comes from Eschscholzia californica subsp. californica, assembly GCA_002897215.1. Classification (NCBI taxonomy): domain Eukaryota; kingdom Viridiplantae; phylum Streptophyta; class Magnoliopsida; order Ranunculales; family Papaveraceae; genus Eschscholzia; species Eschscholzia californica. The sequence goes on along the minus strand of BEHA01050444.1, from coordinate 191,601 downwards.
ACCTTTGTAGGCGTACACCTAACACTATCAAAATTTCCCCTTTCATAACCATTTTCCCTGACCACCATAGAGAAAGAGAAACAGAGAGACAAAGAAAGTGGTAGTCGTCGTAGAGATTGTGGCGTGTGAAACAAAATTAGAGAAGATTGTCGTGTGTGACCGCAGACCGCATGAGGCACGAGGAATGAGGAATGAGTCATTACGCTGGCACATGTAGAAACATAAAAGTTAATCTTAAGTAGGGGTGGCAATTTGGTCTGAACTGACGGTTTTTTTCCCAAACCCGCCCCTAATGGAACGGGTTTTACCGACCCATTTATTAAACGGTTCGGGTTTGGTATGAAGTTAAAAAATAATAATCGGGTTCGGGGCGGGTTTGGTATTAGATAGTAAACTCCGTCCCGAACCGATTAGTACGAATATATTAAATATATGTTTTATTTAAGGTTATGTTTCTAAAAATTTAGTCTTATATTATCAATTTAACTATGATATGTTTTATATTATATAAGTACTTGTAGTGTTTATGATTGATATATTCAAAATCTTATAAAATTTTGTTAACGATTGTTATGTTACTTCAAACTAAAATAACTTTTGTAAAACAAAATATATTAAACGGGGCGGGGCGGTGATGGTTTAGCAATTTTGAACTGGGGCGGGTATGGTAATTGAATATCTACCCCGATTAATTATTGGGACGGTAATGGTAAAACCCGTTTGCTAACGGGACGGAGGTGGGAAGGGGATGAACCGTCCCAAACCCGCCCCATTGACATCCCTAATCTCAAGTTCCCAAACCCTTCAATTCTTTTCGAAATTAACTCTGCATTTTAAACAAAAGCTGCAAAATTTCTAATCTCATGGACACTCAAGAATGTGTCTGGCGATGATAGTGGTGGTGATGGTTGTTAGAAAAAACAAGATGAACTCATCTTTCTATCCGTCAAATATGTAAAATATCCTTCACAAGATCATCAATTTTATAGATACAATTAACAATCTCTTACAATACACAGTATCAAATTATATGACCCGTTGGAACTATATTAAGATGGATGTTTTGCTTAATATTTGTTCTTCAAATTGAAACTATATTAAGACAAGTTACATAACAATTTTTACAGAACCTGCAGAAGAGTGAAAAACTCAAATTTCATATCTTAGATTGCCGATGACCCGGACTTCACCTTCCCTCTCAAGAATTGGAGTATATGCTCACGTTTCTAGTTGTCAATCCTACTGTCAGAGCAATAAAAAACATGCAGTCATGTGAAAATGGTGAAACAGTGTAACAACGCCCAGGTGACAACAGATGCCCACTCAACGTTGAAATGAAGGTATATGTGTTGAAGGGTAATTAGTAATTTTCTAGAAAATAATTATCTGTGTTTTACGTATGCTTTTAATTACATAAGAGTTATGTTAATCAAGAGTTGAGAGTTATGTTAATCAAGAGTTGAGAGTTTAGGAGATCAAAAGTAGGGAGAGTCTAGAAGTTATTGTAAGAGTTATGTCTGTCATCTATTATCTATATAAATAGATGTCTTTGTAATGAGAAGATATCAAGCAAAAACAAAAAAACATTCAACAATAGCATCTATCTCAATACAATATAAGTTTAGCAATTATCTTTTTGCTATTCTTCTTGTAAGAACAACAAAAGAACCCAACAAATTTGGTATCAGAGGCATCTCTCATTTTGTTTTATTCAAAACCAATGGCGACAAAAAATTCCTGTTTTAACCTCTCATCAATTTCAGTTCCTATTTTTTATGGTGAGCACTATGACTACTAGAGCATTCAAATGAAGACAATTTTCATCTCACAAGATTTGTGGGAGTTCGTTGAATATGGATATGATGAAGAAGCACTAAATGCAGCACAACTAAAACAAGAAAAAGAAAAAAGATGCAAAAGCATTGCAATACATCCAACAAGGGATAAGTAAAAAAATCTTCCCTAGACTTATGGGTGCAGTAAAATCAAAAGAAGCCTGTGAATTTTGAAAAATGAGTTTCAAGGGTCTGAAAAAATTATTACAGTTAAACTTCAATCTTTGTGGAATGGCCTTGATAGTTTAACTATGAAACAGAGTGAGAATATTCAACAATTTTCCCCTCATGTTACTACAATTATTGATCAAATTCGAAGTTGTGGAGATACACTTGAGGACAAGAAAATTGTTCAAGAAGTTCTTCGTAGTCTTCCTAAAAAATTTGACCATGTAGTTGCAGCTATTGAAGAATCAAAAGACCTATCTACATATACCATCAATGAACTTATGAGTTCTCTTCAAGCACATGTACAAAGAATCAATAGATCAACAAATCAACCTTTAGAGCAAGATTTCCAATCAATATTTAATTTCTCAAACAAGAAATTTTCTAAATCCGAGCAAGGTAGAAAAGGAGGTGGCAAAGAAAGAAAGGAAAATTGCCAATCAAATTCCGGTAATTCAAACCCTTCTTGTCGAATTTACAAAAAATTCAATCATGAAACTAAAAATTGCAGGTTCAAATGCAAAAAATGCAAAAAATGCAAAAATGGAAAGCATTCCTATACAAGTTGTTGGTTTAAAGATAAAGAAGAAGCCCACAACAAAATGGAGTGGCGGAAAGAAAGAACAAAACAGTCGTGGAGATGGCTCGAAGCATGTTAAAGGTAAAGATCTCCCTAACAAATTCTGGGCTGAAGCTGTCAACACATCAATTTACATTCTTAACCGTTCGCCAACAAAGGTTGTTCGGAGCATGACTCCATTTGAAGGTTGGCACAAAAAGAAACCGTTAATTGATCATTTAAAAGTTTTTAGATGCATAGCATATTCATCGGTTCCTTTTCAAGAAAGAGAAAAATTTAACAAGAAAGGTGAAAAACTTATTTTTGCTGGTTACAGTGATGAATCCAAAGACTATCGACTTTGAATCCTAGCACTAACAAGTTGTTTGTTTCAAGAGATGCTGTATATGATGAAATGACAGCTTGGAGTTGGGAAAGTTCTTCTGAAACACCAAATTCATATGAGATACTGGAGCCTTCAGCAACCGAGGGAGAAGAACCACAAGTTGGTCAAACTCCACCACAAGTTGTTCAAACTCCACCATCTAGTCCAAGCACAAACTTACAATCAAGTTCATCAAGTGCCACAAGCCGAAGCAGTCTAGATTCACCACCAAGAAAGACACGGTCATTACAAGATATATATGAGTCGTGTGATGTAGCTTTTTTCTCTAGTGAGCCACAAACTTTTCATGAAGCAACAAATTAACAAGTTTGGAGAAGCGCTATGGATGTTGAAATTGCTACCATTGAAAAGAAAAAAACTTGGGAACTCATAGACCTACCAAAAGACAAGGAAGTTGTTGGCCTTAAGTGGGTTTGTAAGACAAAGTTTAATGAAGATGGTTCTATCCAAAATCATAAGGCAAGGTTAGTAGCAAATGGTTACTCACAACAACCCGGAATTGATTTCAATGAAACGTTTGCACTTGTTGCAAGAATGGAAACCATTAGAATAATTCTAACCTTGGCAGCACAATTTAATCTAGATGTTTATCAACTAGATGTGAAATCAACATTTCTTAATGGAGAACTTGAAGAAGAGGTCTATGTGGAATAACCGCAAGGCTATGAATTGCAAGAACATGAAGACAAAGTCTATCGTCTTCAAAAAGTGCTTTATGGACTTAAACAAGCACCAAGGGCGTGGAATAGCAAAATTGATGATTATTTTCAAAAGAGTGGATTTCAAGAAAGTCCAAGTGAACCATCACTTTATGTGAAGAAGGAAGGCCTAAATGATTTTCATATTGTATGCATATATGTTGCTTATTTAATTTAAATGGGCTCAAGCATGGATATGGTGAAGGATTTCAAAAACAAAATGATTAAAGAATATGAAATGTCTGGGTCTTATGAAATGTTTTCTTGGGATCCAAGTGAAGCAATCAAAAGGTGAGATACTTATTTCTCAAGAAAGGTATACTGATGATTTATTGAAAAAAGTTTAGATGGACAAGTGCAAGCCGTTGTCTACTCCTATGGCATTGAATGAAAAATTACAGGTCAGCGATGGAGCAAAACAAATTGAATCAAAATTATTGGAAGTCTTGTTGGATCCTTGATTTACCTCATAAATACAAGGCCAGACATAATGCACTCGGTTATTCCTATATCGAAGTTTATGAATCAGCCAAGTATACTTCATTATGCAGCAGCAAAAAGATTCTACGATATTTCAAGGTACAAGAAAACAAGGCATCTTGTATAAGAAAGAAGAGGATAACAAGTTAGTTGGCGCCAAAGACCCCTCGACTGAGTGGTGAAGCACTTGTTTCACTATCCTCTGGGTCAGGGGTTCGAGGCACTTCGGTTTCAGGCTCCCTTAAAAAGTCTGTTGACTTCTACAAAAAAACTAAGTTAGTTGGCTATACTGATAGTGATTGGGCTGGATATTTGGAGGATCGAAAGAGCACATCAAGTTACATATTTTGTCTTAGAACAAATATTGTTTCATGGACTTCAAAAAAACAGAAGACCGTGACATTATCTTCTGTTGAAGCTGAATAACTTGCTGCTACTGAGGCAGCATGTGAAGGAGTTTGGTTGAGAAGAATTCTCGCTGATTTACTAGAAACTCAAGATTAACCAACTCCCATTCATTGTGATAACATGTCAGCAATTGTTGTGACAAAAAATCCAGTGTTTCATGCAAGAACGAAACAGATTGAGTTGCGTCACCATTTCATTAGAGATTTGGTAAACAAAGAGGAGATAAAATTAAATTTCATTGGAGATTTGGTAATCAAAGTCCATCAATAGTGAGAAATTTGAGAAGTTCAAGAGGTTATTAAAAATTACAAATTATGAAGGGGTGTTGAAAGGTAATTAGTAATTTTTTAGAAAATAATTATTTATGTTTTAAGTATGCTTTTAATTGCATAAGAGTTATGTTAATCAAGAGTTAAGAGTAATGTTAATCAAGAGTTGAGAGTTAGGAAATCAAGAGTTTGGAGTTTGTAAGTCTAAGAGTCTAGAAGTTATTGTAAAAGTTATATCTATCATCTATGATCTATATAAATAGGTGTCTTTGTAATGAGAAGATATCAAGCAAAAAACAAAAAAACACTCAACAATAACATCTATCTCAATACAATATAAGTTTAGCAATTATCTTCTTGCTATTCTTCTTGTAAGAACAACAAAAGCACCCAACAATATGACCTCGTGTTTAAGGTCAACTGAATTATACGTCAGGTTTCATTCAAGATAACTCAAGAAATTAAGACAAAGGCATTGAACAAGGTTTACATGTAATATTCGAGGCAAAGAAAGCAATCTTACCTTATGGTTTCCTTGTGTTGACCCTCATCATCCAACATAACGAGTTTGGGAGGAGAATTGAAGATGTATTGAACTTTGACCGACGGGAATTGATCTTTTTCCTCCTCGATGAAGCCAACAACTTCGGGACAGAATACAAGTTTACTCATGCAAACTTCTATCACTGCACCAGCATATCAATCTGCAGTTTCATATTGGAGCCAATCAGGAGATAACATAGTGTTATTCCCGAAAAAAGCAGGCAACAAACACTTTCTGAAGCAATGTCTAACTTTGAATGAAAAAAAACTAAAGAATATTTAGAGAATGCATAAATTTTTGGAGATCTCCTTGTTTGATTAATGATATTGTCATAGAAATGTGACTAGTGTTTTCCCTTTCGAGGTTCATGTTGTGAAAAAGTTCATTTATGTTTGACTTATAATTTGAGGCATGATGTCTTCTTCGGGTTCAGGTGTCACAATGTGTTCTTCTTTCCTCATTGTCAGCATCCTAACTTCACAAAAAACTCCAAGGTGGAACATTTTACACTAATCAATAAACTTAACTTGAATCAACTCACAGTCATCGTCTGCCTTTATCATATTTATGAAGTAATTAGATCACTTTACGTCCTTGTGCAATCCTGTAAGCAAGATCCTATAATCTTCGTCTCTGCTACTTGTGTTTTCTTTCTCAGAAGATATATTAAGCTGAACTATTAGTATCTCTGTCCATAGCATTCAGAAACCAAATAGGAGGTTTACACTTCACACCAAATGTTTTCAAAAAATAAATCAGCTATCTGTGATAAAGATGATGTGTCCAAATTTAACTCGCCGGGGCCGAGTTTTCTCAAGCCCGGGAGAATTGATAGAGATGAATGGCAGCAACTGTTTAAGGCATATGAGAGACGTCAAAAAAAGGATTGCAAGGCCCAAATTCTGATTTGGCATGTCTTACACGAATTGCCCACTTAGAACCTAGATTAATGCGGGTCTGATCCACATGTCTTTGTGGAAATTCTACTAGTTTCAAAATACTAATTAGGATGGTTAAGTGTCTTTAATGTCTTTTAATGTCTCTTTAGTGTCTTTCATGTCTTTAATGTCATCTAACGTCTATTTTACGCCTTTTAGTGTCCTAGGAATTAAGAAGTTTAAAAGTCTAGAAGTATGGGATATTACGGGTCAGTTTTAGCTTATATATAAGGGTGGTATTCTGCTGTTTGAAGAGATAGAGACTTTCCAGCAGCTATTCAAGCTATATGTATTTGTGTGATGCAAATATTCCAAAGATGTGATGCCTAAGGGCTCTAGGAGTGATTCATAGCTTGTAATAGTGTGATGCTAGTGCCTATCTATAATATAATCAAGTTATTTTCTTCTTCAATTCCAGTTTCCTATTTGTGTCCTACATCAATCTGGTTCTGACACCAAGGGAATGCAAGCGATATATACGTCGTAACTTGTCAATTGATAAGTTAATAACTAGTTAGAATTTCCAACAATTGTTTAACATGACGATATTATTAGATGTTTCATTTGAAGGGATTATGAAAAGTTACATTTGTATACAAACGGGGAAGGTATTCACGAAGAGTTTGATTGTCCTTGAATCTAGCATAGTTATCATATCATAGTTATTTCGTGAATTATAATACATCTTAGATAATAACATACCGTTTTTTCGTTCTTTAAGGTAAAAAATGCAAGACTCCCAATAATAATGTGTACAATTGGAAATGAAAAACAAGAAAGATTAAAACATTGTTTTTTCAACTTCAACTGCAGGAGTCAAAGGAAACTTCAATTTGAATATAGTCAGCAATACCTTGCTCGTCGAATCATCTGAATCCTCAGTGCAACACTTCTTACAATCTGATACCAACTCTGCAAAAGAAAAGAACTTAGTATAACCTAATCAAACATGTATCTCTTTCTTAATGGTCAATTCATAATTTATTGAGACTGATCAGAAACAACAAAAGGTTACGAAGATCTACAAGACAGGACAAAAGTAAAGATACATGAGGGATACACTCTATCACATAACAGTTAAAACAGACTTAAGCGATATAAACAAAGCCTTCCAACTATAAATAAGGTCTACAAAGGTAAGAATAGAATAATAATCGTTTCCCTGTCCCTTTATTTCCAGTTAAATAAAACTGCTCGCTTAGAAGATTGCACTTTTAGGTGATCGGTCTTCCTTCTTGTCCATATATATGTAGCATTGCTGCACATGTTCCAAATAGGTCAAATGACCGCATGGGGATAGATTTTTGATGGCCACCGGACAATAAAGGAATTGATGATTGATAGTGTTTGCTTTCTGCCTAAAGATTGAATTCCACCTTCACCAGATTATCAACTACTGTAGGTAATATGGGCCAGATAAGTGCTTAAAGATTGTAACTATTGGATGATGATCCTTATATATCCCCAGCGAAAATGGGAAATGCTAAATGTACAAAGAATCTTTGACAAGATTCTTGACAAAATATTAAATGAACGGTCCCGATCAAAGTCAAACTTTGATTAACTTTTGTCTTTTAGTGAAAATGAGTCATTAAGTCAAGAATTTTGTCAAAGACTTTGTACATGTAGCACTCCCGAAAGAAAATTTCCAAATACACACTTTTCCTTTTTCTTTTCTTTTTTCTTATTCACATACTTTCACTGTCGATAGAAATTTTTAGTGAAGGTACCAAATATGAGCTTTAACAACACAATAAGTCAATAAGTCTTACCACAAAAAAAACACAATAAGTCTAATATTAACATAAAATAGACCAAAACCTCAAAAAATAATACAAATTTTGATACGCACCAAACAAATTATTTTTATATGACATCTTTATCTTATTACATTATAGAAACAGTAAATAATCATATACATTTTACTGTTTAATTTCAAGCGATTTGCGTTGCGTATAAAACAACTCTATTCCTACACATTTACTAGACAATTAACATATTAGTGATACATTTGTGTATCTGTACGAGGCAAAAACAAATATTAAAAGAAATAGACTTTTTACTTATTTTACATTAAGTTTGGACCTTAACCTAATATATTTTTTTTATTTTGGGCAAATAGCCAACCACCACGTTACTATAACCAAATGGTGGTTGTTCCTTACTTCCTTTTAACAAAAACAAAATGGCCGTTGTTCACACGTCACTTTATTCCAAAGTTCTTCTAGTTTGGCCTGATGCGTGGTCTCGCCCAGAAATGTGATCCTTTGATTTATTCAATTTACTATGACCAAATCAAATGTTCTTCACACATCAACCACATCCCCTTTTTGAATTGGGAATTTCAATTGTAACTTGACACACAAAATATAGAGACTTTTTTGAATTTTGCTTTCGTCTAAACTGTTCGGTGATGTCAAATATAACCCTTACCCTTAGTATTGTGAATTGTAGTATATAATAAATATATGAAGGAAAAACATAGTTATTGCCTTATTGGTTCTTCTAGGTATGAACAGATGTTTGGTGATGTCAAACATAACCCTTACTAGCAACTATCTAGTCAATTCTAATACTGGCAGCTTTCAGAGGAAAGTCCCAAAAAAATTGATAGCCACAAGTATGGTTACTTGGTTAGTTGAAGCTCTAAGCACAACCACAAGCTGAAAGGCCCACCAACAACTACAAAAGAATCGTACACCATAAGAACTCCATGATTTACAGAAACATTATCTTTAATTAATTTAATCTTTTCCTCTTGATTTTTAAATATCAACTACTTTCATCTTTTCAATCTTGAATCTTCTCTTATTAAACCTATAATATTCTATCTTCCTTCTACTATTTTTATATGATTTTCATTTCACTTTTGATCTCTGTTATAATGGGTTGATATCTGATTTTTATAATCATTTTTGATCTTTCTGTAATTGGTTAAGTTCTGCTTAATTAAGCTTGAAATCAATACTTCTTGTTTATTTCAAAACTTGGGTATATCTTGAAATCCATATTCCTGTTTTTCTTTCTCTTTAAGCATAAAATTTAAGGTTTTAGGCTTAAAATCATAAGTTAAAAACTAGGGTTTTGCAGTTTAGGGTTTTATTAAATCAAAAAAGGAAAAAAAAAAGAGAGAGATGAAAATTCAGTGTGATGTGTGTGAGAAAGCTCCAGCTATTATGATATGTTGTGCTGATGAAGCAGCTTTATGTGCTAAATGTGATATTGAAGTTCATCAAGCAAACAAGCTTGCTAGCAAGCATCAGAGGCTTCTATTTGATTCTCTCTCTAACAAGCTCCCTAAATGCGATATCTGCCAAGTAAGCCCTTTCTCTTTTTTTTGTTCACTTTTTATTTTATTTTATTTTATTTCTTCTGTTTTATTTATATTTTAGTGTAAATTTTATTGATTTCAAATGAAAGTTATTTATCATGTTTATTTAGTTTAATTATATTCAATTTATGTTTTAAATAAGTTAATTTAACTTTGAGTAAGGAAAAAATAAAATTTAAGACTACTAAGCCAATTCCTTTAGTGTTAAGCCAATTTATGTTAGAACTTAAGAAGTTGGAAGTTCTAATAAAGTTCTAAATCAATAACACCCCAAGTGAAGTTAAATTAGGGCAGAGTTCTTGACTTAGAGGGTGTTTTCCTCAGTATACGAATATGCATCATCTGAATCTAACTCGTCGAAATCTGATATTGTCCAAGGATAAAATAGTAATTAAACTGAGGCGTAGAAAATCTCTTTCAGTTCATACTCAAAGTATGTCTGACTCAGTTGGATCCAAAAACCGTAGGAGTTAGACGTTTTTTAGCAAATGAGGAAAAAAAATATACAGTTTCCGTTTGAAATATGACTCAGAGTCGACTCAGTCAGAATCTCAGACTTTTTTTTACTGCAAAATATCTGAATGAGTATCCATAGAAGGATTTTCTTGGATTTGAAGTATGTTGTATTTCTTTTTTGTTTGGTTTATAGGACAAAACAGCATTCATATTTTGTGTTGAGGACAGAGCTCTCTTCTGTAGAGATTGTGACGAAGCAGTCCATTCAGCCGGTAGTATTTCTAGCAAGCATCAACGACTTTTGGCGACGGGTATTCGTGTTGCTTTGAACTCTAATTGCACTAAAGAAACTGAGAAGAACTGCCCTGACGTACCAAATAACCAGAATTTGGAACCAGTTGCTACGAAAACGCCTGCACCACAACCTTCTTCTACCTTTGCAAACTCTCCATCATGGGCTGTTGATGATTTGCTACAGTTTGCGGATTTTGAATCTGATGACAAAGTATGTAATTTTCAATACCAACTTATTTTTGTCGTAAACAAGTTCAAACCTTCTACTGACACACAAATATGCACACACACACGCGCACGCACACACACACACACGTATACATGTAAAAAAAGTTAAAGGAATATAGATTATTAGAAGAAAGATAACACTCAAGTTAAGCCGAAAACTTGGATATAGGACTGGTTAGGGTTGAGTTGAGGTAACATTTTGACTTACGAATCACTTCAAAATTAACTTACTTTTGCGTCGCATTGACCGCAGAGGGAACCAATTGACTTAATTTTCTCTTGTTTGTTTGCTTTATCAAATATTGCAGAAAAAATGTTTGGATTTCGAGGAACTTGATTGGTTTACAGACATCGGTATTTTCGACGATGGAGGACTACCTCAAGCTGCAGCAGAAGTGCCTCAACTTCCCATATCTTCATCACAACCATACAACATCAATTCTGCTGCATATACCAATGGGTTCATCAAATCCACTTACAACATGCCCAACAAGAAACCAAGACTAGAAATATTGGATGATGAAGATAACTTGTTCACTGTCCCTGATCTTGGTTAGGTTCTTGTTTAAACTCATCATCTATATAATAAAACAGAAGGAAAAAAAAGCTGACTGAGACAAACATCCATTTTTAATAAAGGATATTGTTGAGGGACCAAATTTTAATTTTAGTTTCTTGTTTAAAAATTTGAAATTATTTTGGTGTAGTCCCTTCTGTAAAACCAACTAATCCTCTTTTAATTTGGGTCGTTGAGTGAGATCAACATTAGTTTTTTTGGAACTAGTCTATACTCATGATTTCTCAACATCTCTCAAATTCATTCTATTTTTGTTTAGAACGTTCAAGCGTATATCAGATATTTTAAAGGCCTGAACGCGTAAAATATTGTAAGAAGCGTTTGCGGCGTAGCCACGAGTTATACCTAGTACATACAGAAAACAATACTAAAAATTCTGTGTATGTGTGTTAAAATGATATATATATATATATATATATATATATATATATATATATATATATATATGACATAAAAATACCTAAAAAATTCTGTGTATGTGTGTTAAAATGATATATATATAAAGCTTTGTATTTGAAAAAATCTCAATGACTTTTGGTTTTATTGTTTTAATTCCTAGTTAAGAGAATCACTAGTGTAACAATCAATCTTAGACATTTTCAAGATCCTGTAGTATGTTTTAGATGTTAAGGACCATCCTCAATGAGTAACTTTATTTGGAACTATATGATGACATAAAAATACCTAAAAAAGAGATCTCCAAGACAATGAAGGATAGGTCATTTCGGTCTGAAGGAGATGTCCTTCTGTAGGAGTGTCCTTCGACCAAGATGATAATGCGCTCAATTTGTCGAATAGGATTATGATAGGCCCAAAATGAGTCTATTCCCGTAAGTATACGGGATCAAGTTAAAGTTAATCTGGAAGTCCGGTATCGATCCACGAGGATAAGTAATTTTGGTTTAAATCTTAGATCAACACCCCATTCAAAAAATTGATTTGTTTTGGAAAATGATTAAAACTATAATTAGAAATTAAAAGAGAAGGCAGCAAGATGAAAAAAGATCTAGGATTTAGAATCCACAATATTAGTTCACTTCCTAACACATGTAATTAATCAACTAAGCCTCTTTCTTTAGGTGGATTTTTTGGGGCATAAAGAAAAGTCTCCACGGAATAAAGATTTAGTCAACTAAAATTGTCTTAAGGGGTATAATTAATTTTTAGACCAAAAATTTAGGTGATTGATTTTAGCCCCTTAATCTTCATCTTCACCTCTCTTTTCTTCCACCAGCAAAGACCGACCATTCCCGACTAAATCACTCTCTCTCACACTATCTATCCCTCTCTGTCGCTCTCTCTCTCTCTAGACCTCTTTCTCTGTAGATCGTAGATGTAGATATCTGTCATTCTTTGTGGTTGTAGATCACTCTTCTTTTCTCTCTCTCTCTCTCTCTAAAACTGAAAAATCCTGAGAAACCTCTTCAACTAAGAAATACCAATTGGGTTTGAGACCTTTGGGTTTTTTGTACAGCGGTGGAAGTCAAAAAAGATACAAATCAAACTAGGGTTCCAAATGCATCTACGAATCAATCGTGATCTAATGAAGTATGAAATATGTTTTCCTTGTTCATGTTTTGTAATTTTTATGCCAGTGGTTGAAGATGGAGTTTGATTAGATTGTTTAATACATAATACATCGTCTTAGTTGATGAATCTAATTTGGAAGTGGATAAGTTTCAATTCTTGAATCTTTATGTTTCGAGCACTTTGATTAAAGGAAGATTGTGTTTGATTAAATCTTCGTGTTGTAAGTACATTTTTTTTTCTTTTATGGGAAATAAAGGATTTTGAGTATTGGCTGTTGAGATTTCTCTTGTTTGTGGTGATAATGGCTAAAAGAGATGTTGGTCTTTCGACGTTTGTTGTTTTAAATACTTATGATTGATTCAGTTTTGGAAGAAGATTCTAACATGAATAAGGGTTTTCTTCCTGAAAGGATGTTTCTGAGAGAGAGAGATCGCCAGGAGAGAGGAGTTGAAGAGGGGGTAGGAATCAATTTAGTCAATTTTTGGACCCGAAATAAAGATGCCCCATAGGTCGTATGTTGTTGACTAAAATTATTATTCCCCGGAGATATTTCTTTATTCCCCAAAGCCGCGACCTTTCGTTATACCTCAAAATCTAACATAATGAACTATTTAGATTTCAGTAGATATTCTTGATTAACACATTTCATAATCATGTATTTCTAATTGACTATCATATAAAGACTATACTCTTTAACTATTATTTATGATCTAACAAGCATATTACATCTAACAACTTAACGAAAGTATGAGATATCTAATTATGAAGCATGAACAAAGAAAAAAAGATAAAATCTAAATGGAAAGGCAATTAATAGACATTAAAGCTCAATTAAAGAGTCCAATCAATAACACATCTAAAAAAAGATCAAATGTGTTTTCTCTACAATCCTAGATATGAAATTAGCTACTCATTGAATTTAAAGACAAATTCATTGATAAAACTAAATACATGAAAATAAATGAGACAAAGAAAAGAGTCAGCCAAATCCTTGCTCCAAATATGATCCACATTATGCTCCAAATCTAAAAAATAACTTTATTGCTTGAGACTAGGTGAAAGAATAGAGATTTAGAAGAGAAAATGAAGAGCGGAAGAAAATGTGGGAAGAGAAGAAAAGACTTAAAAAGATAGATAGAGTAGAAAGGAATTGAGAAGAAATTCGGGTAGAAGGAGTAATAGAAGAGAAGTATGGAGGCTAGGGTTTTTGTTGTTAGAACTAGAAGAAGAGGTAGAGAGAGAGAGAGAGAGAGAGAGAGAGAGAGAGAGAGAGAAGAAATAGGTAAGAGGGATGAGAGGGTTTTCAAGTCTACCAAAAAATGAGAGGAAGAGATTTATTTGTATGGGTTGATGGTTAGGGTTTTAGTAGATAAGGGAGAAAAGGCTAAAATGAGGATATTTAGGTTACTTTTGGTGAAAGGAATAACTCTTATTGGTTGGAAATCAAGTGGGAAATAATTAAGGGGCATAAAAGTAATTTTGAATAACTCCTAATCCCTCGCTCAAAGAGTTCTGGTGGCTAGGGGTTTGCTGGTAAGGAATTTAGTAGCCTAATATGATTCGTGGTCTTTCAAATACGGTCCAGCAGCTATCGTTGGCCATTGAATGAGAAAAGATGTGGATTTGGACGCTTCTGGTAGAGTGACTACTAGAGTTAAGTTGAAGCTGACCCTGCTGGAACGTGCTCCCGTGAGGCGCACTTGCACACGTCGTAGCTGATGAGATGAAGTGTGGCAGCAAACAGCGCCTGTTGGATGAAGACGTGCGTGAAGGGTAAGGTTAGGATTTCACCACGCGTCCACGGACACGGCAAGAAGGATGCTTCGTGTAGATTGCACCAGCTCATCTCAAGTGTCCTGCTCGCCCGAAATTTGACCGAGAATGCCCCACATTGTCAACAACATTTGACCCAACTTTGACTTTGACTTATTTGCTCATCCAGACTCCGATTTGACTTTCTTTCGCCTACGGGTCCGTCTCTAACTCTACTCTTCACCCATATACTGGCTTTGGTCTAATTTTCCCGAATACCCTTGACACCAAAAGATCAAAATGCCTTTTGCGTACCTTTTGCCTGTTTTTATCCGTTTCTCACACTTAACTCCATAAAAGACACCTAATCAAGAAAACCAATCATTTTATTATAACAAAGACTCGAAATGGACTAACTCGGCTAGTTAAATGACTTAAATTGGACATTTTTATGGCCCATCAAACATTACCAAACTTAGATTTTGCAAGTCCTGTAACAAAATAAAATAAAAGAAAAACCTTACTCACTTTCGGAGGAATTCTGGTTGCATTTAGCATATGCAATAAGCCGTTAAACTCCTAGGTTGTGATGCACCCGAAAAGGTTGCAAACCCAAGCGGAGGTATCAAGTAGTAACCCGGCAAAATCGGGATCGATCTAAGGATAGGAAGGTAGTTTTGATATCGAAGGGTCTTACCCCTCGGTTTATATATCTAAACTAACTTAGACTAAAAAAGGAAATAAACAAAGATAAACGGGGATTTTGGATTGAAGTAAGTGACAAAGAAAGTAAACAATTAGACTAAACTATATAAGTAAATGTAAACGAGCGAGAGAGATTCGAGAGAAGTCGGTGGAGCAAGAGTCAGGGAACAACAAGTAAGAGAGAGTCGAAGTCCGATAATCCGATGTGGTGGACTTACAACTATGTACGGTCCAATCGAATGGCATGATACAAACCTAGTCTCGATTCCTAGGTTGGATGTAAATAAGCACTACGTATGTCCAAAGATAATACTTAGACAAACAAACTTCCTAAATGAATAAAACCGAATCATCGATCACATTGCCTAATCGATTTACTATGCGAAGTACTTGATAAAACACATGAAAAACGATTGAAACAAGTAATCGAAATAAGAGAACATCGATTTATTATCAAACCATTAAATCATCACATAGATAATCACAAATTCATCACATTTTATCTCATATAATTGACACACTAGAGTTATCTAAAATATTGAATGAATAATAAATGACAAGAAAATGATGAGAGGATCTCCCTTTTCGATGTGGTTCGAGGCTAAGATCGTCGGAAAATATGAGTAGTTAAGGTGCAGCCGATCTCCCCTTAGCAGATTTCTGGGTTCCCCATAGCGACCATCATCTTCTTCTCCATTTAGAACTCAACCTCCATTAAAGCTAACTCAAGCTTTCTCTCTCTATAGATTTGAGTTCAAATCATAAACAAACACAAGGGAAATCTTGAAGAGGCATAAGCAAGAGAAACCCAAGCAAAAACCCTAAGATTCCGGCCAAAATAATGGCCGGAATAACCTAGATGTTTTCGGCATAGAAGCTTTAAAATCTGGCCATGGT
The DNA here is from genome assembly GCA_002897215.1 of Eschscholzia californica subsp. californica. NCBI lineage: Eukaryota > Viridiplantae > Streptophyta > Magnoliopsida > Ranunculales > Papaveraceae > Eschscholzia > Eschscholzia californica. Next base: position 175,526 of record BEHA01050444.1, on the reverse strand, counting down.
TGACCAAACTTGAGCTGGTGCCTAGAAGATCCCCAGCAGCCCGAGCTTTAAAACCACCATCCCGAGTTGTTGAAGAGGCTTGAGTGATGAAAACCGGAGCTCCCTTGCTGCCGCCGTGAGGCTGCTGCTCTCGGTCGCCGGAACTGTTGTGTAGGCCGTCCCGTGTTGCTGGCGCTTCTTCCCCTTGCAGACCCGAGCCCAACCTTGAAGGATGAAGATCGGAGCTGCTACCCTTGTTATTCCGGTTAGTCCTAGCCTTGGCCGACCTAGCTTTGTAGGTCGGCCAAAGCTAGAACCGGCGGCCTTCTCTCTCAAACTCTCTTACCCTCACTTCCTTCAAGCTTCAAAAACCTTGAAGAACTAAAAACCCTAGAAAACCCTAGCTTTTCCTCTCCAAAATCAGACTTGCTCCTATAGGAGAATGACCAAGACCCTTTAGACTACTTCAAACCCTTGACTTGGTCCATCATTAAAGACTCTTGACTTGGACCAAAAAGGGTGCCCATAGGATCTCTATTATTCTCTTCTTCTTTGGGCTCTTGGGGTTGGGCTTCTTTCTAAAACAAGGGGGTGCCTTCATCGAATCCTTGTTTCAAGATCGAACTTCGACTTCTTTCATTCACAACTTTTTCGTCCGAACTCCGTATCCACTTCCGTTTTCACCGTCGCACTCGTCATTGACTCCACTTGTTGTTTGACTTCTGATTTTGACCAAAATGGCCAAAATACCCCTGGGGCTCTTTTCTTCCCTTTTGCCGCATAAGATGAAAATGTGATGATTCTCTCTCTTTATTTCGAATTTAACACCAAACTCCAAATAACCAATATAGCAATAAAAACACATAAATAATTAGAAATAAAACCCGAAAAGAACTAACTCATCGAAGTTAAGTGACGTAAATGTGGCAATTTCACGCCACATCAGGTTGCCCTAGTGGACGAGTTTTGTCTCGTGAAGGTTTGCAGAGAATGTACCCACAAAATTCAAAAACATTTCAAAAATACAAATGGGGTCCAAAAGTACTCAATGTCAATTAAGATAAACCGGAAATTGTTTATCTCCTAGAAAATTTTAACAATTTAATAGAAATAAATCAAAGTTAACAACACTATACAGACGTTTAAAATCTCCTCACTAGTAATCTAGACTTGAAGTGTACGTGACTAGCCATAATGAGAACCACTTCAGTTCTGAACATACAGAGTCTTGATCCCTAGCCTCGACTTTGGCCTGACATACGCTCCAAGATGAAATCACTCAAGAATGTTTCGCTCGTATGTGTGAGTATGATCACGACTATAGACTCAACAAATAAAAAGAGTAAGGACAATATTTTAGAACGAATGATCTTCGAAAAGGAATATAGCCACTAAACGGAATGGGGAAGCTGTCTTACTCTTCTCACCTACTTTACCCTCTAATAATGCTTCCTAAAGGTCAATAGATACAAGTGATGAGATGGATGGTGATGAGATCACGAGGATGTTGACGTCTTCAATGTTAGAGAACTTCAAGCAACTTCGAAACTTAGCTTTTTTTTTGCTTCGAACACTTATTTAACAAACTAAAGTTCACATGAACTCTTTGCACAAACTTTTTATTTTCTTTCTCATTTTAATTTTTTTCATACTAACAACACAAATACAAATAATACAAATACCAACATTAGTATTCTCAACAATCAACTTTTTCGTCCACCAGCCTTTACTGTAGTGGTTGGACACCCTTCTTAATCCCATGAGGTCGTGGGATCAAGTCTCGGTGGAAGCAGTTTGCCATCAAGATTTATCCTATGTATTTTAGGCTATAAATAATGTAATAATTTGTCGGGCTTTAGGCCTCTTTCATTCTGGGTTTAACTTAGGCAGTTATCGTGCTTATTACATCTTCATGATGTATCAATGTCTTGTAACGACTAACGTAGATTGTAGTCGAATTCTCAAAAAAAAAACCAATCAACTTTTCCTTTTTTTTTACACTTTTGCTTTAAAATTCTTCTTTCTTTACTTTTCATGCCTTCATTCTCGGGAGTGGTAAGCTGGATGGTTTGTGGAGTATCCGTATCCCTAAAGTTGACACTATTATCGAGTTTCATGGACTACAAGAGTAAGGTTTATTCGGCATTCTGATGTCACTCCTAGTGGTTATGGTAGTTGAGCACACGAGATCAAATGAGCTCTTTTCAAAGTTCCGAGGTTGAGTAGCTCTTCATTCTACTTAGAGCCAGAGCAGAAGAGTACGCTCAAAGGCAATAAAAAGGCTAAGATATCTCACAAGGCTAGACTCTATAACTATTAACAAGCCAAAAACAACTATTAAACTCACATTTTCAGGTCAAAATTTAAAAATTTTGAACCCTATTGGATTTTCGAAATGAAGGACTTAACAAAAGTTCTTCCGTATCCCCAAACTTAAACCGAACATTGTCCTCGATGCTCTGAAGACTATGCCAAAATAAAAGATAAGAGGAAAGATATTACCATACTCCACTATCCTATACCAAACACATGGGTTGCCTCCCAAGAAGTGCTAAATTTATCGTCTTCAGCCAGACGCTGATTATTAAGAAAAAAGAAAATTACTGTAAACCTACTGGATTAAGGGTTGATGACTCCCCATACAATAATTACTGGAAAATTTGAAGGTCAACCAAAAAATGAAGTATCCAGGAAGGTCCAGTCTCACGTCCATGGGATGATATGGCAATTTAAGAGAGACTTTCAATGTGAATGAGCTATCGCCAAACTTACATGAAGCTACAATCATTAAGTTCAACGATAAACTAGAGTTGACAGACATTGGATAAAACGAATCCTCATAGACATGGCAAATGGTTTGAGAGATCATGTTAGAATTCAAAAGTGATTGCAGCGGGGTAACTCGAACTTCCGACGACCATGGTGTATAACTATCTAAGATATTGGACTCATCTAGATCATCACTCAAATTAGGAGGTTCTAAAATAGCCTAATTGGCTTGTTGTACTGCAATTACCTCCAAGTTAGGTCTAATCTCCTCATAGTCGGACTTAGGTAAAGACTCAGACAAACCTGCTAAAATTTCTCTTATTGTGATCTCATTAGTATCTAGAACTTCACCTAAGTCGAGTGAGTCATACTTTCTTTTGACATTTCAACTAGTCATAGTTCTTCATCTTCATATTTAGTAAGACATCTAGTTTCATCCTAAAGATTATCATGGATAAGATGGCTAGAACGTTTAAACTCGGGAGACAACACAGACTCATCTTTTGGTTTCTCTAAAGGTGGTTCGAGAGTTTCCTCAGCAATGGACTCATATGATGATAGTGGCGACTCTATGGTTGGCAAAATACTATGCTCAAAAACTAAATATGGGGTAGAATCGAATAAAGTATTTGCCTTACTTATACCGTCTAAGGGTGGGAATTCTGCTCGCAAGCCCGAAACGCTCGAGTTCGACACAAAAATAATCAGCCCGAAGCCCGACATGGGTACTGCCCGCCCGACCCGTTAATTTTTGGTGGGCGTGCTTGGAGTCCCCTTAAAAAATATTTACCCGATCGACTCATAACCCCGATCACAAAGCCTGACCTAGCTAACCCGACTCAAGGAGTCGTTAGATCGTGAGATGCCGATGTAACCATTGGATTAGAAGAGCTAGTTTTAGGGTTTCATATAAAACCTTTATATTTCATTTCTCTTTATCATGTTCCTTTGTCGACAGAGAGTAAGAGAGAGAGAGAAAAAAAAAGATATGGACAATGAAAGAATGAAGGAGATAATTATGTTGGGTTGGTTAAAGGAAAAAACTCAAAGGCGTGGAGATGATGATGGTCGACGGAAGCTGGATCGACGATTGCGAGACGCTGGTGAGATAAGAAGTAGTCTCCTTGTTGGTATATAACCCACTCAAATCAGGTCTCCTTTGCTTCAATGGGAATCAAAGTCTTGCAATTTTTTTAGAAAATCATCGAAAGTATTTAATCAGTCCATGTTGGTATTTTTTGTAAATATTTCTTTCATGAACTTCTATTTTCTGTGATATTTCTTGTTCGGTTTGAAGTAGATCTAAAGAAGAAATGGATTCAATCTTTCCTAATCTTCTATTCTCTTTAAATATTTTTTTTTCATGTACATCTGTATAAATTTCGTTTAGATCTTTAGAAGATGTAAGCAGTATCTCATTTGTTGTTTTGTGTGGGTTAGATCTATAAAATTTTTTATTTTCATTTATGTATAAGATCTGCACCCTTTTTTGTTTAAAAATCTATTCTGAAGATCAACTTTAGCATCAGTATTGAATGTTTTGTGTTGAAAGTGGCTTGAATATGGGTTGATATCGAACCCGATTTACGACCCGCCAACCCGGAATTTTGGACCCGTTAGCGGAGCTGATTACTAAGACAGGCTGGTATGCGAAGCAGGGCTCCGAGGCAGAGTTGGACTCCGAGACAGAGGTAGAATGCGGAGCTGGGCTTATGTCAGTTAGTGTTAGCGTATCCAAGTGTATTTCAGATTTAGAGAGAGTAGGTGAGGCGGTGGGATTAGGGTTTTAGTGGCTATATAAACTAAAACTCTAGGAGATATTTGTGTCGAATTCTCACGAATCCCTTGTGTAACTTGTTTGCTTATCATAGTGAAAATCATCGTGCCGTTGTTGTCGTGGAGTAGGTCTCACCAACCGAACCACGTAAATCTCTTGTGTTCTGTGTGATTGTTCTTTATTTCCTATTGCTTTTCTTGGATTACTTGATTTCAATCATATTAAACCCCAATTGGCATAACATTTTGGTTTAGGGTTTGTTGAGGAATATCTGAGTTTTTTTCCTTCTCATTTTATAATGAATGTGCCCCAAACCCGGCTGGCCCGAATCCCGTTAAACCCTTTGCGGGTTAGTACCCATGGCAGGGGTCGTGTGCATCAAATTTTAGTTTTTGCCCGCCCGAGCCCGCCTATTAAGTTCACTGGTCTCCTAATCTTGCTGACCAGAATGCCCGATCCCGAACCTTAGGTACCCATGGGTACCCTAGCCCGACCCGATTCCCACCCCTACTACCGTCCTCAGCATCATAAGACTCATGGTATTGTGTATTATACTCCATATTATCAAAGGACTCGTCTTCTATGATGTTGGGTTTCTTATTGAGGGACAATTCTAGATTTCTACTAATTCTTTCATTTAGAGCTAATCTTTCAGCTAGTAGCTCCTGACCTTTCTGCTCAAGCTCTATATTAGTCCTGACAAGACGACTATAAAATTGGTCTAATGAAGATGACGAAGAGTCATTGTTTGAATGTTATCCCATTGAGGTGGTTGGGACATGTTTGGATCATAAAACTCTTCATTATATTGACTGTAGGATGAACTATTGACATATGCATAGTGTGACTCATAACCATCTTGAGGTTGACAATAGTTCCAATAATTATTACCATAGACATTAGCCCTCAGATTTCAAAATAATTTTGATTGTTAAAACGTTGATAATTATTGGTACTTTGTAACTAAGGGACACAACCTTGTTAAGGTTGATGATAATTCCAATAGTTATCAACGTTATGACTATCATAACGGGACCGATCAAAATTATTTAGAGTAATGCTATTTCCTTCAAGTCTAGATAATGACCATGAAAGCATCTCTTGTGCTGCTAACAATAATTGTTCCTTCCATGTCTCTTCCAAGTAGTCTCGGTAGTATCCTTCCTTTTTTTTAAAGAGTGACGAAACTACGAAGATCCTAAAGAAAACAAACAAACAACCAAGCTGACTCAACCAAGCAACCTAGACACAGTCTAGGCGACAAGGTGGTTTTTTTCACCTAAAAATAGATCTAGACAACTTTTACTTCTGTCCAAAGCTCAAACTGTGATTCTTATTAAGAGTTACTCCGTCACAGTACAACAATCAAGCAATTATCCGGGAGACAACCAGCTATGAAAGCTGTAAATAACAGTCCTACCCTTGACAACATTTCCTCTTCTCGAGGCGGTCGTGGAAAAGAATTGTGCCCTTGGATCGTTCCCTCTACCTGGGAATAATCAAAATATTAATCGAGTTCTAGATTTGTCACGAAGGTCCTATAAGCTCGTTACCCTTTGGCCAATGTCTAAATCAATTTTTAATTTTAAGTGAGCCTTGGGTTCACTTCTATCGAGGTATCCTATATGGGCAAGAGACCGGTGATGAAATCCGACTCTTATGTTGTTGGGGGCTAAGTGCCCTTACTAGAAACAACCAAACCACGCAGTTCGCAACATATATGCACCACAAAAATAATTAGCCCACTGACAGGAGATTCGTGGGTGTTAGAACACGTACCTCCCGTTCAAGATGGGTTGATATCCTCCTTAGTCGACCCGAGGCTTCGTAGATTCAGTTACAAAAATTAATGCCCTAATTTAGGGTCAAAACAATAATAAAAATACAAAAAAAAAAGTTTAAACACTCTTTCACCAAATAAAACAAAAATACTAAAAATATTTAAATAACTAAAAAGAAAGTGGCCTTCTTTGATGTCATTCTCCTTGTTGCTCCTTCCCTTTAGCCCTTTGTGCACTACACACAAAAACAAAAGCAAGTCAAAGTAATCAAAATAGACAAAAGACAACAAATAAAAATAAAGAAATAAAAATTCTAAATCTACCTAATTCAAGATTTAAAACAAACTTAAACTTATTCCCAGCAGCGGCGCCAAAAAACTTGATAGGCCCAAAATGAGTCTATTCTCGCAAATATACGGGATCAAGTTATAGTAAATCCGGAAGTCCGGAAGCGATCCATGAGGATAAGTAACTTTGGTTTAAGTCTTAAATCAACACCCCATTCATAAAGTTGATTTCTTTTGGAAAATGAATAAAACAATTATTAGAAATTAAAGGAGAATTTAACAAGATGAAGAAAGGTCTAAGATTTAGAATCCACCATATTAGTTCACTTCTTAACACATGTAATTAATCAACTAAGCCTCTTTCTTTATAACTCAAAATCTAACATAATGAACTATTTAGATTTCGAAAGATATTCTTGATTAACACATTTCATAATCATGTAAATCTAATTGACTAACATATAAATACTATACTCTTTAACTATTATTCATTATCTGACAAACATATTACATCTAACAACTTAAAGAAAGTATGAGATATCTAATTATGAAGCATGAAAAAAGAAAAGAAGATTAAATCTAAATGGAAAGACAATTAATAGACATTAAAGCTCAATTAAAGGGACCAATAAATCAATAACACATCTAAAAAAGATCAAATATGGTTTCCTCTACAATCCTAGATATGAAATTAGCTACTCATGAAATTTAAAGGCACATTCATTGATAAAACTAAATACATGAAAATAAACGAGACAAAGAAAAGAAGTCACCTAAATCTTTGCTCCAAATAATCTCCAAATATGATCTACATTATTCTTCAAATCTAAATAATAGCTTTATTGCTTGAGAATAGGTGAAAGAAGAGAGATTTAAAAGAGAAAATAAAGAACAGAAGAAATTGTGGGAAGAGAAGAAAAGACTTAAAAAGATAGATAGACTTGAAAAGAATTGAGAACAAATTCGGGTAGATGGAGTAATAGAAGAGAAGGATGGAGGCTAGGGTTTTTGTTGTTAGAACTAGAAGAAGAGGTAGAGAGATCTTGATGACCTTACTGAGAAGATCATCTAGTCCTGTCGAATTAGGGGTCGTAATGCTTAGCTAGAAGCCGCTTACGATCATCGGACAACTTCGGTAATCCACGGCTAACATAGACCGGATCCTACAAGGGTTACACATAATAGTGATGGTCCGAACGGAAAGAAATGACTAGTGAGAGATGGCAAATAGGTGGATTTGATCCATTATTACTAAGTCCAATTAGTTTGAAGGATTCCGAACACAGACACACACATACGGGCCCGAGAGGGAGGCTCGAGAAGGCTTTAAGGGGGTCGACCATGTGATAGCCGACCTAAGCAAGGGGTCGACCATCTCATGGCCGGTTAGTACCTAAGTGGGTCGGCCAAGGAAGCCCATAAAGGGGCTATGTTGGCCGACCACACTAAAGGAACCCTAATAGGGTATTTTGGAAAATACCTTCTAATTAGGTCTTTATGAATCCAATTTTGGGTCAGACTCTTATAATTGAGATTTCTATATAAGGACCAAAAATTACAACCTAAAGGCCAACAAAGGACAAGTCAACTGAAAAGCAGTGTGTATTTCTCAGAGAGAGAGAGAGAGAGCTGTCTGATAGAGAGAAAGAGAGTTTCTCTATATTATCTAGTCAAGATGGAGTTCTTCGTCTCAACCTTTAAGATGGTCCTAGCTGACTCGAAGGAGGGAGTTCAAGTCATACATTCGGTGTCTCAAGTAGAGGAGCTATAATTGGAGCTCTTATCTTCCGAATACTGGTCGGAATTTAGTTCGTGGGAAAGCGATTAAGGTAATCATCTTTCCGATTCTAGTTCATTGATATGTTCATGTAGAGATCCTGGAAACCTAGTGTTAATCATATGATGATTGAGATTCCGCTAACAACATTAGGTAGTATCATAAGCATGATAGATAGATACAAAACCCAACAGTGGCATCACGAGTCGTTTGCATGAACTATCTTTGACTAGGCGAATTAGATTCGAACTTGAATAACTAGATAATTATGTTTGAATGGAGATTTAAACATGTTTTGATTAGATCAATTAGGGATTTTGGATGAGATTCAATGACCTAAAACACTAAAATCTTAGTTTTTTGGAAAGGGTTTTCAAAAACTAGCTTTAGGTTTAAAAGTTTTTGATAAAAATCATCATAATCCGGAAAATTTAGTGGTGAATTCATCAAAAACAGTACCTAACAGCAGCTGGAGAGTAAGAACGAAAGAAGGAAGAAGATGGAACAAGGAAGTTTCCAAAAATTTTGGAAACTACTGGTCGTACCGGATAGGACGCGTCCGACCCGGACCAGCAGGTCTCAGACTAGTAATCCGAGACCGGGTGGGACACGGACTGGAAATCCCAGTTCGTGAAGGACCGGGATTCCTAGTCCAACCCGGACTAGGAGTCCGAGACAGCAGCGTCTAGGACGTCCCACAAGCGAACTAAGACGTGTCTGGGATATCCCAGTCCAACACGGACTAGGACTCTGAGACTTATACGTCTCGGACATCTCAGCGCATCCAGGACGCGTCTGGGATATCCCAGTCCAATACGGACTAGGATTGTCCGAGACAGACGTGTCTCGAACAACCCAGACGCAACTAGGACGCGTCTGGGGAATCCTAGTTGGTTTCGGTCTAGGACCGAGACCCTGGACGCAAGTCCAGACGCATCTAGGATGTGTCTAGAGCAACCAGAAGCATCTAGGATGCGTCTGTAAGTTACCAGACACACCTAGGATGCGACTGGAGCATCCAGATGCGTCTAGGACGCGTCTAAAGCGACCACAAGCGTCTAGAACGCATCTGGACGCATATAGAGGCACCTCATCCGAGAGGCCTATGCCGTCCGTGCACAGAAGCATCTAGGACGCGACTGTTATGCACCAATGCATCTCGAACCATGCATCCGAGATGGCCCATGAGCTGTCCTAACCCGAGACGCGTCAAGGACGCGTCTCACTGTTCCAACACCTCTCGAACTTGGAATCCGAGAGGGTGCACCGATGACCCGATGGTCTGGACGCGTCTAGGACGCATCCATAATGCATCCTAGGCATCCCATCCGAGATCCCTATGGCCTGTCCTAGGTCAGAAGCGTCTAGGACGCGATCGACTTATCTCCGACGCGTCTAGTTAGGTTAGGACGCGTCTGACCGAGGGACAGAGCACGACAGGAACGTGATGTCCCTAGGTCCGACCTATGACTAGGCTGAGCCGAGACAAGTTTAGGGTTGACCCGAGACCAGTCAATGGAATTTGACCAGGGTTGACTTAGGTCTTTTCGAGTTTGACTCGAGGGCTTTTGGGTCTTGACCCGAGTCGGAGTTTTTCAAACCTTTTTCTCCCGGTTCCAAGCATATTTTTCTGACATTGACCCGGGCCATCGGAGGGTCCAAACAGAGTTTTTCCTTGAATACATTTTAGAAATCATCAAGGAAGAAACATAATGTGCCATTAGTTCGAATTTTGAGAAAATAGACTTTAGAGCCCATTAGACATAGAGATGTCACAATTTCCCACGATTAGCTATACGAAACGTAGCGAACCTAGAAACGAATCTAGAATCCATACTTTATTTTAAATTATGAATGTCATATTATTGTATGTATGAATGTATGTGATTGAGTAGATTAGTATGCCTTTAGATAAGTAACCGATTCTTGTTTCTAAGCACAAGTCTGTGTCCCCGAATAATACTTTGAGTTAGGGTCTTAGAATCCATTGATGAACCGAACAGATCATGGTTCAAGTGGAAGTAATCAATGGAGGTTTAAGGATATGAATCCAAACGAACTATAGGCGAACAAGAAGTAACCTAAAAGATGAGATCTTTTAGGGGCTATACTAAGATTTAATAAATCATTACGCAAACGCACATAAAATTTTACGTAATAAATCATGAATGGTTATGCTAGAGTTCACAGTAACGCAACTTGATCAATTACAGAATAAGTCCCAAAAAGAATTTTGAGTAGAGCTTACCCAGATTTAGACACTTGTTGAGCCCTTGTTCATCGATGGTGGGTCTGCCAAAGCAGGGTGTCATCTTTTACCTCGGGACAATACGGGTAGATCTATGAAGAGGTCTACATGTCTAAATGGTTATTCTCAACGAGTCAGCAAAAGGATTTTGGATTTCGAGGCTTTTGGTAGAGGGAATACTGGAATGAAGTTGCAGCTGACCCAGATGGAACATGCTCCCATGAGGCGCACTTGCACACTTCGCGGCTAATGATATGAAGTGCGGCATCAAATAACGCCCTTTGGATGAAGACGTGCGTGAAGGGTAAGGTTAGGATTTCGCCACGCGTCCAGGGACACGCTAAGAAGGATGCCCCGCGCAGATTGCGCCAGCTCCTCTCAAGTGTCCCGCTCGCCCGAAACTTGACCGAGAATGTCCCACATTGTCATCAACATTTGACCCAAGTTTGACTTTGACTTATTTGCTCATCCGGACTACGATTTGACTTCTGCTTTTGCCTACAGGTCCGTCTCTAACTCTACTCTTCACCCACATACTGGCTTTGGTCCAATTTTGCAAAATACCGTTGACACCAAAAGCCCAAAATGCCTTTTGTGTACCTTTCGCCTGTTTTTATCCGTTTGTCACACTTAACTTCATAAAAGACACCTAATCAAGAAAACAAAAAATTTTGTTATAACAAAGACTCAAAATGGACTAACTCGCCTAAGTTAAATGACTCAAATGGGACATTTTTTATGGCGCATCAAACATCCCCAAACATAGATTTTGCTTGTCCTCGAGCAAAACAAAATAAAAGAAAAACCTAACTCACTTTCGAATATGATTACAATTACTTTATCTGGAAGATCATCTAGTCTGTGAAAGATATATCCTTGCAGTCTGAAGGAGATGTCCTTCCGAAGGAGTGTCCTTCGACCAAGGTGGAAATGCGTTCAATTTGTCAGTTAGGATAACGATGAATTTATCCGAAAGATCATCTAGTCTGGTCCAATTAGGGGTCGTAATGCTTAGCTAGAAGCCGCTTACGATCGTCGGATTACTTCCGTAATCCGCGGCTAACATAGACCGGATCCTACAACGGGTTACACCAAAGAGTGGTAGCTTGATCGGAGAGATTTGACTAGTGGGAGCTTGCCTATAGATGGATATGTTCTAGTCTGATAATGCCAAAAGATAGAAAAAGTTAAGCTCGAAAGAGAAGCCCGAAAAAGTGGAAAACCCACTTATGGGGTGTCCTGACCAAGCCGGCCATAGTGTGGGAGTGGGCCGGCCAGGCCAAGCCCATTGATTGGTTTCAGTGGTCGACCACACTAAATTAGGGGAAACCCTAATTTCCAGTCAGAAAGAGTTCTGATGAGTTTATCTTTTCTGTGACTCTTATTGAAACTTAATTTGAGTGAGACTCCTATTAGTGTTTCTCTATATAAGGGACATTAGAGAACAGAAAATGTGTGCATTTTTCTCAAGAGAAACAAGTTCTCTCTCACAATATAAAACTAAGTGGAGAGAGAGGGTTTTAGAGAAAAAACTCCCAATCTATCTAATTAGTCCAAAGAAGAATGGTTCTTCTTCTCAACCTTCAATGGAGTTCTAGCGGACAACAAAGAAGGGAGATCAAGTCACTTACTCGGGTATCTCAAGTAGAGGAGCGACAATTGGAGCTCTCATCTTCGGGATAAAGTCATTGGAATCTAGTTCGAGGGAAAGCGAATCCAGGTATTCTTCTTTCAGTTTCTAGTTTATTATTAGTTCATGCACATGATCGGGTTAGCTAGTGTTAAACATATGATGTTTAAGATTCCGCTTACAACGTTAGTTAGATGATTAGTAGTCTTAGAAACGTACAAAACCCAACAGTCCGATCGAATTAGGGATCGTAATGCTTAACTCGAAGCCAACTGCGATTGTCGGATCACCTTGGTAATCCGCGGCTAACATAGACCGGACCTTACAACAGGTTACAGCAAAGAGTGGTGACTTGATCGGAGAGAATTGACTAGAGAGAACGAGGCAAATAGATAGATTAGATCCAGTTTGATAAGCCCAAAAAGGTTTGAAAAGAGGCCGAACAAAGATAGAAAGAACCGGACCCAAAAGAAGGCCCATATCAAAAGGTGGGTCATTTGGGGAAATAAGAAAATTTTCCGGGGTAAAAAATCTAATAGGGTTAAAAACCTAAAAATTTCTACCAAACACAACTTCGTCTATTATCTCTTTTCATCTTCATCTATTTCTCTTTATTCTGCCTTTCTTTCTCCGAGAAAGATTAAAGAAGTAAACAAGATTTTGTTAGAACCCCATACTCATACCAAAATTTATGGCTTCAAGAAAAAAAGAACAGAATCAGGTAACCTTTTGTGAAGAATATCAACAACTCTCTTGTAATCATCAACTTCAAAATTAGCCCTAGATATCAAACATTCAAACCCATATTTCTTGTATTTGATGGCCATGGATTTCCATTGATAAGTTCTTCAGTTAATCTGCGAAATTTAAAAAAATTTGTTCATAGTTTGAGTTTCAATGATTTGATGTAAGCTGAAACATGATTCTAGGTTTTTTATACTGATGTTCCTGGACTTCGAAAGAAGAAAACATGGAGAATTTCAAAATTATATTTGCAAATGGTTCATCTTTAGTAACTCAATAAGAATTCTTTAATGAATCCTATTAGTTAAGTGGTAGAACACCTAATTAAACATCAATACACCATTATAATCTAACCCTTCCAACTTCAATTAACAATTCAAACAGAAACAAGAATCACATAAATAAATTTGAACAAGATAAATTCTCTATTCCATTCATTAAATCCTTTACTGTGGCAATTGAAACTCGAACCGTGTATTCCCCTCTTTTGAGCACCTCCATAATCCATGACGAGAAATGATAAATCGTAAGCAAAACCTAGAGATCGAGACAAGGAAGAAGAAGAAGTAAAGAAGAGCAATCAGAGAAAGAGATAAATCTTACAAATAAATCAAAGAGATAGAGATCTTAGAGAGATTAGAGAGAGAAAATCGCGAACCCAAAGATAGCCGGAACTAGTGGTGGAAGATGGGAGGAGGCGGAGGAAGAAATTGAAAAGAATAAGGGTGTGCCCTGTTTGGAAGAAACAAAAAAATTAGAAAACTATTTTGTTTCCACCCAAAAGTTTGTACCCCGGATAATTTCTTTATTTCCCCAAATCAGCGGCCTACCAAAAAGGCAATGGGTCGCCATGTTATGGCCGACCATATGGAGTGGGCGGCCAGGCCCAACCCATTAAAAGGGTTGCGCTGGCATGCCACATTAAAGAGTCTAGATGGGACAGAATTCCCATCTGGAATCCTACTCAGAAAAGGCTTCAGAGTCTTATCTTTTCTGGAGATCTTGTTTGAATCCTAATTGGAGTATGACTCTTACTTTAGAGTTTTATATGTAAGGATTCATATTAGAACAGAAAAGGTGTGGAATTTTCTGTAGAGAAAAGCAATCTCTACAACATCAAGTAGAAAGTGATTTTAGAGAAAAAAAAAACTCCCGTCTATCTAGTCAAAGAAGAAATGAATTTTTCTTCTCGACCTTGAATAAGGTCCTAGATGACATTAAAGAAGGGAGTTCAAGTAAACCTACTCGGTGTGTCAAGTAGATGAGCTACAATTTGGAGCTCTCATCTTCCGAAAAAGGCGTTGGAATTTTGCTCGTGGGAAAGCGATTAAGGTAATCTTCTTTTCAATTCTAGTTCATCTTTTGTTCTTGCATGTGATCTTGGAAACTAGTGTTAGACATATTAGACGTCTGAGATTCCGCTTAGAACACTAGGCGACACCAAAATCCAACAGAAGACACGTTACGTTCTGAACAATGTGATTCTAGTTGAATTCCTTTTTTTTTGTTGAAGTTCCAGTTGAATTCCTGATTTCAAATTGAATTGGAATATTAATTGCCTTTAAGGCTTCAACTATAACAGTTGACCGAGACGGATGGATCCAATGACTTTAAAAGGATCAAAGAGGGTAGCCGTCTTCCACTCTGACTGGTTCCACCTCCCCATTTTTTAACTCCACCGGGCTATTCAAAGTCAGAAACGGGTTAAACCCACCTTGTCCATTAAACTAAACAAGCAACGTATGGACAAAAAAATAAGACTTACCCGAACATATGGACCGAGCATAAGATGGATTAGTTCCAATTGATTTGTTTAATCTGAAGCCCAACAGTTTTTGGTGCCAAATCTTTGGACCTTTTTTCTCAGACATAGATCATCGTTGTTTTTAACACAGACTCATATTAAACTCTATCTAGGACCTTATGAGAATACTAGTAAAGCTTCCGAAGGTTAGCATATCTAGGTGTTTTCTGTTAAAGGATGTACAAGTTATTTGAACCAAGGGTTAGAAATCCAATCCCTCCTCACTTTTAATTTTTCTTTTCTATTAGAAAAACCCAGACCTTTTCATTTTTATTTTATCCTAGTTAGTAAATGAATTTTTCCTACGATAGAAAAGTTGAAAAATGGGCTGAACTTTCAAAAGTCAGAGGGGCAAATGTGTTAAAGTCCCAGCACATTAGACCATGAATAATGAGTTTTCTTGTAACTAAACTCATTATTTTTGTAAGTTATGTAGAAAAAAAAAGAAAATAATTTTTATTTCTTGTGCACAGGCTGCAAAGTGCGGAATTTGAAAGTAAATGTCAAAAATAACTCGGAAGCGCAACAAATACATAATTTGGATGGGATGGGCTTTTATTAAAAAAGAAAAATTGACTTTTTATCAAATATATTGCAGTTTTTCAATTTCCAAATACTTTTATTTGTTCATCTCATTGAATGTCTGAATTGTAGTTTGTTTTTTATTCTTCTACTTCAGTGTAATCTGATTCTCTTTCACGTGCATAATTATTTATCCAATTTCCAAATACTTTTATTTGTTCATCTCATTGAATGCCTAAAAGCATTTCCAATGCAACACTCAACTAGAGTCTCAATATGATGTGGCAAAAATAAATATTGAGATACTCAAAAGCATTGAGTTTTCTTTTGAGTATCTCAACATTTATTGTTGTATCTCAATTGGTCCACATCAACATTTTATATATTAAAATAAGAACCAGAAGTAAATCTAAAGTAAATGTTGAGTTTTTATTAGTGTTGCATTGGAGATGAATTTTGAATTGAGTATCTCAATAGTGCAACCTAAGAAAGAGAAACTCAACTCATACTTGACACATTGGATTAATTGAGTTTTTGTTGAGTGTTGCATTGGAGATGCTCTAAATTGTAGTTTGCTTTTTATTCTATTCTCTTTCACGTGCATAATTATTTATCGGCACACATAATAGTTTCTAGATCGAACGTTACCATTTACGACCACACTTATCATTTCTGAGCACATTTAATCATTGTTAAATAACGTGTAATAGTTTTCACATGCACAATTCATCTTCTCCAACATCATCTTCTTTGATCTTCATTTTTATCTAAATAATACATAGATCTTCTTTTACATTTTCATTTGTCTCACAAACAAAGACTTTAATGGTTTATCTGGAAAACGAGATGTGAGGCTTGCTTCACATCCAAAAAACAATCTCCAATGCAGGTTATACAGATGATCAAAGCTTATACACTAAAAGTAACCACGAATATCAAAGAACCAAAGCATAAAAAATGGAGCCTTCCATCGACACCATTCCTCAAAATAAACACTCTCTTTCACAGATTTATCTGAGCCGACATGATTTGGATGTGTTATTTATGATTCAGTGCCAGCTTTGCTACTGTCGTAGATTACACAATAAGGACGCTCACAACCTTGTTGCTCAAGTTCTCTCCTCTGAGATTAAGAAAATTGCCTTTTAGTCCCTCATTGTTAATTGTGTTACAGTTTAGTCCTCTGTGTTTTCTTGGTTTTTTGTTTTGGTCTAAACAATGTAATTTTTCCCTTTTCTATGAGGTTATTTTGTGCTAAAAAAAATGATGGAATTCTACACCTACGAATTTCGACCATGTGACCTCTTGGTTTTCAGAGTGCATGCACTACGCTAGAGCAAAACCCCATATGCTGTTGTACGCAAGTGATCTTGTTTGATATCGCTAGAGTTGAGGAGAAAGTTTGAGACTCGAGAAAGCATCATGGAGTCTCGTACTCGTTAGAGTTCATAGACACCCGAAACCCGAGGGTAAATCCACCCCACTCTGACCCGACCCTGATTCCTACCCCTGGTTATAGACTTAGGATCTGTTTGATACGCTTGTAAAGTTGGTAAGAAAATCGATTTTCGTAAGAAAATCGATTATCGTAAGAAAATTGTTTTCTGCCGTTTGATAGAGCAATGTGAGTAAGAAAATGGATTTCTTATGGACGAAAAAAGTAAGAAAAGAGGCTGATTTATTTTCTCACAAAAAAGGTGGACAAACTCATTTCCCACCTTCACCCGAAAAACCCGCTCTCTCTCCTCCTTCAACAAAAACATCTCGTCATCTTCAACAACAAAAACTCTCTCGTCTTTCTCTCTTCTTCTCAACAGATTACAACTCTCTCTTGATCTCTTAAACTTTCTCTCTATAGCATCTCAATTATCTTTCTCAATCTCAGTAACTTAGTCACCATCAATAACCATAATCGAAGATATATCCAGAACGAGACAAGTCACTGACCCGATTTTTGTTCTTGTGCAATAGTTGAGTCTAAATTGCTTTTTTTTGTTGTTGTTATGAAATTAAGGTTTCTGGAAATGAGAAGATCTGAAATTGGAAATTTCTAAATAAAGGTTTCTATAATTTGGGGATAAGTGAAATTGGATTTGGAAGGTCTAAAATTAAGGTTTCTATATTTAAAGATTTATGAAATTCAGGTTTTTTGGAAATGAGAGGGATCTAAAATTAGGAATTTCTGAAATTTGGGTTTCTAAAATTTGGGTTTCTAAAATTTGGAGGATTATGAAGTTAGGGTTTATGGAAAGGAATTAGAAATTGGGATGTTCAGCCTTCTAAGAACAAAGAAAAACAATAATTCTTTGTTCATCCAAAGCAAAACCGACTTTCTCTACCAAGCAAGATTACTATCATGGTTATCTACCAAGCAAGATACTACCATGTTTATCCACACTCCTATGTATTAATTTGGAGTAGAGGGTCAACAGTTGGTAGCCTAAGTGGTTCCAAGGTGCTGACATAAACTCCAGAAATCCCTGGAGGTCTCAGGTTCGAATACCAGAGAAGGTGGAATCTTTGGTTATTTGATTTGAGATTATTAGGGTGTAAATAATGTAGTTGGGCTTTAGGCCATTGTCATGTTGGGCTACAGGCCCGGTCTTGTTTCAGTTTGAGTGGGCAGTTATTGAGCGTATCACATCTTTGATGTTTCAATGCCAAATGTAACGACATACGTAGATCGTAGTCGAATTCCAAAAAAAAAAAAAATTTGGAGTAGAGGAGCCCGAATTCTAATGGCACTCCCCTAGTTTTCCCACACTCCTATCAAACATCAAAAAATTCAATTCAGAAAACAAATGACTTTCTTACCCATTAGAAAAAGTTGGATTTTCTTACTCAGACATTCCCGCGTAACAAACGGACCCTTACAGCAATGTTGATAAATAAATGACAACATGGAGAAATCGTTATAAAAAATGAGTTCTTACACAATAGCCGTTAGAGGGACTTACTTCCCGCCAAATTCAAATTATAGTTCAAACTCAAGTAACAAAAGCTTCCACGAAAGAAACCATATCATTTCTTTGATACAAAGATGCAAAAAGGTTAACCAAGTCCACCAAATTCATGCTAAAATAATCAGAAATGGTTTCGAACAAGACCCATTTGTACTCTTCAACCTACTTCGTCTCTGCTCCAACTTCAACTCCATGGGTTATGCCTCCAAGATCTTCAAACAAATTGAAAACCCAAATGTTTATCTATACACAGCTCTTATTGATGGTCATATTTCTTCTTGTTCTTACAAAAATGGGATTCAATATTATGTTCAAATGATGGATGAATCAATCAAATCTGATGCTTATGTGATTGCATCAGTCTTAAAAGCATGTGGGTCTCAATTGTCTTTAAGAGAAGGCAAACAAATTCACAATCAAATTTTAAAGCTTCAACTTGATTCCAACAGATCTATTCAGATCAAATTGATAGAATTATATGGCAAGTGTGGAGAATTCAGTGATGCACATAAGATATCTGATAAAATGCCTGAAAGAGATGTTGCTACTTCGACGGTTATGTTATCTTCTTATTTTGATTATGGGTTAGTTGAAGAAGCTTTTAAGATCTTCGAAAGTGTTCGGTCTAAGGATATGGTTTGTTGGACTGCCATGATCGATGGGTTGGTTCGGAATGGTGAGATGAACAAAGCTTTGGATCTTTTTAGAAAAATGCTAAAGGAGAATGTAAGACCTAATGAAGTTACTATAGTTTGTGTTCTATCAGCTTGTTCTCAATTAGGAGCTTTAGAACTTGGAAAATGGATTCATACTTACATAGACAAGTATAAGATCAAGTTGAATCATTTCGTCGGATCTGCATTGATTAATATGTATTCGAAATGTGGTTGCTTGGAAGAAGCTGAAAGGGTTTTCTCCCAAATGGAAGATAGAACCGTCAGTACTTATAATTCAATGCTTGCTGGTTATGCAATCCATGGGAAGAGTACAGAAGCTCTTGGAGTTTTTAATGAGATGGTTAAGATTGGGTTGAAACCTAATGACAGTACTTTCGTAACGGTTTTGAATGCTTGTAGTCATGGAGGGTTGCTAAATCTAGGGTTGGAGATTTTCTTGTCCATGAGGAAAGATTTCGGGGTCAACCCAAGAATCGAACATTATGGATGTATAGTTGATCTTCTCGGTCGTTTGGGTAAGCTGGAAGAAGCAAATGATTTCATTAAAAATATGGAAGTAGAACCAGATTACATTATATGGGGATCACTGCTTAGTGCCTGTAAAATCCATGGAGATCTGACATTAGGAGAAAAAGTAGCAAAAGTACTAATCAATGGCGGGTTTGCTGATTCGGGAACTTATATACTTCTTGCTAATATATATTCTTCTTTGGGTAAGTTTGAAGAATCGATCAAAGTCAGGGCGAAAATGAAAGATATCGGAATCAAGAAAGAGCCTGGTTGTAGTTCAATTGAAGTCAACAACAAGATTCATGAGTTCTTATTAGGAGATATTGGACACCCAGAAAGGGAGAAAATTTATGAAAAATTAGAGGATTTGGATCGAAGATTGAGATCAGAAGAAGATTATGTTCCTGAAACTGCGATTGTTTTACATGATATAGAAGAAAGGGAGAAGGAATGGGCTTTGTCAATTCATAGTGAGAAACTAGCTATTTGTTATGGATTAATCTCAACTGAACCTGGAACCACAATAAGAGTTTCTAAAAATCTTAGGGTTTGCAATGATTGTCATTCCATGATCAAACTAACTGCAAAGATAACAAAAAGGAAAATTGTTGTGAGAGATCGAAATCGGTTTCATCATTTTGAGAATGGGTTCTGTTCTTGTGGGGATTTTTGGTAAACCCTAAAATGTTTGCCAATCCTTACCATTTTTGTTTATCTTGTATGAAAACCTCCTTTTGCTTTGTTAAGTAACTGTTATAACAAATGTTTCTCAAACAGTTAACGACTAACATGATTAATTAATCACTTCGTAAAACAAAATTGCTTCATCTCGCCATTAATGGAAGCTTGAGGTAGAGCTCCCTGTCACATGAAATGATATTTCGTCATCGGAATCAACTTCAATATCCTCTGACAAGTTCTCATTATGAAAATCGAGGTCACTCTCAGAGAAGTCACTATCAGGACGATCTTCAGTTTGATTTTGCTCTTCATCTGTGGAGCCTCCGAACTCTATATCTGAAGAATTCAGTGAAAGACTATCACTTTTCGAACCCAAGCCTTGCAGGTCTGGTTTTTCCGGCGAAAAGATCCCCCTTCGCCGGAGCTATAGAGAGAGGGAGATTAAAGAGAGGGCAGAGAGAGTAGAGAGAGAGGGAGATTAAAGAGAGATTTAAAAAAAAAATTAAGTTTGAAGGTTGCGGGAAATTTTTACCGGCCGACCTTCATCGGAGAAGATGATGAGGTGACGAGATATATGACGCAGAGGAGAGATGTGATGAAATGGAGGAGTGATGAGATGTCTTCAATCTTTTTAAAACAAATTCCATTTTGACCCCCTAGTTTGTTCTAAATAAATTGATTTTTTCTGAAAATCAACCCAAATTTAAAAGCGGACCAATTTTGAATTTATAAATTCAATTTTATAACAAGGGCATTTATAGAAACCAAAAAGTTAACTGTTAAAGTTAACTGACGGTGTTAATAAAAGGAAGTCAAATTTGAATTTACAAAAAACAGGACCATAAATGAAGTTGGTCACAAAGTAGGGAGCCAAATCACTTCTTTTAAAACTTCCAAATGACATTTTTGTGGAAAATCAAAGATTTATAACCTAAAATTTGATTATTAGATTTAGTAAAAAAAAAGAAAGATCATCTCATGTTTCTTTCTTATAATAGAACATACACTCCATTGCTATATATCCGACCAGGGACTAGGGGTGTGGGAGTGGGGGTGCGAGGTGCGGTCGCACAGGGTCCCCCTCTCCCAAGGGCTCCCTATAAGAACTAATGTGAAGATATTAATGGGTCAAATAGAGACTAAACCAACTAAGTGTTCAGCTTTATTGGTTTAGTCGTTAGACTGTGAGGGAGAGGTTGAGGGATCAACTCTTCCAAATTTTTTTTACAAATGCAACACAAAAATACTATCAGAATAAAATGTGACACTAGTTAAGATTAAAACCGCAATCTTAAATAGTCGGTAGTGTTAATAAGCAAACAGTAGAAAAAATTCTCATTCTATGGACTTTAATGTTGACCCGCTCTTAAAATGTTGATCAAATGTAAATTTTGTCCACTAAAAATAAGTATTATTTTTTTGAGAGGATAATTATAAAACCCAAAATTTGGGAATAATAAGAAATTAGACCCAAATCTGAATAATATTGTAAAAAAACTCATTTTATCAAAATACAATTTTACCAAAACACTTTTGAAAATGTCTGAACAAATCACAATTTACTCTCAAAAATTTTGAATTTGCTCACAACAATTTTGTAGATGTGTGAACAAATTTGTTTTTGTTTAGAAATTATTTTCCAAAAATATTTTGCATTTCTTCTTTTCATTTGACAAACACATTGATTGACACTTACATTTTATAACAAGTCACGACAATTATATACGCTGTTAAGAATATAATGATATATGTCGTAAACATTTTATAACTAGTCACGTCAATTATATACATTGTTAAGAGCGTATGATAAAACATTTTATAACAAGTCACAACAACTATATATGTTGTCAACATTTTATAATAAGTCATGACGTTATTGTATATGTTGTCAACATAGAAAGGTAAAAATGAGATTATAGAAAAATAGAGTTGTCTTGTTAAGAACATAATTATATCTTTCAACAAGAAAAAAAAAAAGAACATAGTTATATATGTTGTCACAGTTTCAAAAGTGTTGTCAACAATTTCAAAATGTCAACAATCTCAAAAGTGTTGCCAACAGTTTAAAAATTGGGTTTTTTTACATTATTATTCCCGAGTGGTTTTTTTTCTTAATTGAGCCCATATTTTGGCCTTTTCTTACATAGTTTCCAATTTTTTCCTCCCCTTGTCTTTATATTTCTACTTGAAATTGTGTAATTCTTTTTTTTCAAAATTTAAAACTAAATTAATTTATAATTTTAATTCGGAACATATTGTCGTATATATACTTTAGGATTGTTCAAATAAGATTAAAAACAATATGTTAGTTCGAGGAATTTTCGTCCAAGATTTTTGTTTTCCAAATATGGAAACTTATTGTGTATGACTAAATTTGTTTCTATTGAGTCGATATGGAAGCCACTTGATACAATTAATTACAACACGATGAATAGCTGAATTTTGTTTGATTTATTTGTGATACATTGGGTTTTATAATTAAGAAGTGCCCCCACAAAAGAAATTTTCTGGCTTCGCCACTGATTAGTATAACAGAGTATTATAATAATAATATAATAATTAATATTGTTATGTATTATTTATTATATATTATTAATCTAATTTGATTAATAATTATCTTATTTTTATTATCTTCTTTACAAAAATGTCACCAAGTGTTCTGAAGTGTTTTCCATATTTTCAGAAACATTTTCTCTCCAAAATCTCTCCTAATTTACATTAAAATGTCTCCAAATGTCCCTAAAATCAATTTGTCTTCAAATGCCCATAATTTTGTGTCAAAAACGAATAACACGGACATTTCAGGACATTTGAAATTCCCAAACGAATAACACAGACATTTGAAATATCCCTACCAATAACACGAACACTTGAGGACATTTCAAATGTCCCCAAACAATAACACGACATTGGGGTCCCCCGATGTCCTCAACCACTACCACCCCTAAAACGTTTACTAGAAATTTTCGTTCAAAGCTATCACACCCGTTTACGAGAAGTAATGAATAATCAGAATCCCTTAAATTTCTTCTATGTTCAGTATTTGTGTGGCTTTATGCCACATCTATAATGTTAGGAACTAAACGGAGCTGAGAGTCCAAAATTAGGGTTCGGGTAGGGGCTCAGGTTGAGCGCCCATATAATATCGATAAACATTCATTTTGTACCTCATATGATATACTATGGCTATATGATACACATTATACACGATAAGTTAGTAAACTGAATCGGTAGATAAATAAATAAATTGTATATTATCTATATAATAAAACAGGTTGAAGAGTGCTGACTGGGACAAACCCATGATAAATCTCAGCCTTTCATTTATGTCATGATAAATCATGACCTTCCATTATCGGTACGTAACTCTATTGGTCATTAAGTTCTTTTAATGCAAAACCCCCCATTAGTCTTAATTTCCCTCGATACTCTCAACAAAAAAAAAATCCCTCAATTCATTCAATTCCTCAATGGGCTGTGCTACTAGCGCCCCAAAATAAGGCACAACGCCTTAACGCTGAATTTTATGTGTAAACTCTAAATGCATCTTCATCTTCTTTCCCCGAATTCCTTAACGCCTCTATCCCTCCATCTTCATCTTTAACTTTATTCAATTTTTCAGTCACCATACCCATATCCTTAACGCCTCTATCCCTCCATCTTCATCTTCATTGAAATATGCTCCAAAACTCCCATTTGGTTTATGTGGCCGAAATTACAAGCTAGGGTTTTACTTAAATATTTACTTCGTTATCCTTCTTAGATGGAACAGTTTTATGATGTTTCTCTACAAATCGAGTTTCTTACAGGTATATCTAGCCCTCTTTTATTCAGTTCTTTTTCTTTTTGCCAATGTGTTTCTGAAAACCTAAATCTCTTCCTAAAGAGGTAAAATGATTTATTTGATGCTGAGATGAATTAAATAGTGTGTTGATCATTTTTCAGTGGGATTTATTTTTCCTGTAAAAGTAAATCTCCTTTCTTAGAGAGACACATTGTCTATTAATAGGACTTGGACGATTCATTTTAAGGAGAGACTCTATAGAATGTGAACTTTGACTTGATTCTAGATGAAAAGCAAGAAATGTGTATCATATTTGATGCTCTTGTAGGATGGAAACACATCAAATAAGAACTGTATTGGTGTTTCCGGCATGAACTTTATGTGTAAATCTAAGTTTGTAACAATTCCAGCCGGGAAGATCTTTGGTTTTTCTCTTGCTTCTAAGTCTGGAATAGATGTTGAGAATATATAGTTAGTCTAAGATAAGATGTTATGGTTGTTAATTGATCTGGTTTGCAGGTTCTCCAAGAATCTTAAATGGACAACCATCACCCTGATTGCCTGAATACTTTTTCTGTTTGGTATTTTGATTTATGATTTCCCCTGCTCCTTTGCTGCAATTTATGTTGAACGTATTTATTCTTAAACTGTGCCCAAACTAATAATCTAATTTTTTTTATGTTATTATTTGTAGTCGGGAATGGAGCCATTAAATCAGTATTCCGAAGTGGTCAGCTAGGAAGAATCAACTGAGGTATCTATCTTTGAAATACGTTTTTTATGATTATTATTTTTCTTAAGTGTAATTTTGTACAGTAAAATTACCGCATGTAAGTAATCAGTTGAGATTCTAACTACTTACGTCAAATAAGATAGAGATACATTTAAGTATTTTACTACCTAACTTTTCTGCCAAATACATTTAGTTTTTATAGTCAATTTTCTATTAGTAGCAGAGAGATTCACACCGCACCTACCGTTGTATCTATGCAATTTTCAATTCTTCACCTAATTACATGTCTTTCTAATAGAAAAATTGAAAGATCTTATTTTTCATAGTTATTTCTTATGATCTCTTATTTTTGTTGTCTTTCACCAGGAAGACAGAAGAAGATAACGAGGGGATGATGTTAAGAAAATAAAAAGAATAGTTGTGAATTTGGTACTATGATCAATTTCATTGATATCCATTAATATCCATTCAGTGGACCACGACTCGTAACCGAGCATCGTCAAAGTCACCCGTTTCTTTCTTCTCTGTATTTCAGCTGAGAAGTATTCTTGGAGTATCTCCTTCTCCCTCTTCATTTGTGAACTCAACAGCTCAAATGGCGAACAACAATTTACCGTAAACTCTATTTGAATCTTAAAGGTTAGTTACGATTAATATACTTCTAAATCTCTTCGGTTTGTTCGACCTGCTTCTTTGTAGTCAAGTTGCTCATGTATGTTTCTAACTAATATTAGTTGTGTCTTCCATTACCAGTATGAACAAGGATTGTGTCTTATTATGTTGTATCGTACGAAATGATTTCTGTTTGGGTTATTAGGGGTTTAGGTTTGATTAACAGTAATTTGTGTTATCTTTCTGCTTTAGTCTGATCATAACTGGCAAATTTCAAGAATTGTTTGTTTGTGATTCGCTTTTAAATGGCTTGATTAATAGTAATTTGTGTTCTTAATACTAAAATTTGTGTCTAAGTGGGTTATTCAAGCTTTGATTTACTGTTTTGAGTCTCAATTATATTCCTTTTGAAGTTTACTTATGCTTTTAAATTTTTTGTTCAGGCTTATTGTCTTTTCCTTTCATCTGCGCAACAACTTGCGAACGTTTTTTTTTCTCTTTTGTTGTGCTAAGGCTACCATAATATGTTTCTCTTACATAAATAACCATGGGGATTATATTCAGTCGAAAACTACTCTAGATTTTGTACTATTTTTCTCTTTGCAAGGTCGGATTAAAGAAAAAAACATTTACTTTAATCCCATTTCTACACCATCTAAAATCACACAAATACTTGCCAATCATATAATTTTATTCAATGCTACTTAAATAGCACATTACATACGTGGTATAGGTACCTTGCGCGATAACATGTCACGTGAGTATCCGACACGCAAGGGTTACAGCTCTTGGGTACACTATTTTGGTTGATATGTTGGAAATCGTATTTTTCTGATATAAATCACCAACTGGGATTTCTGTTACAAAATAAATTATGTTGCTTAGTTTAACCTCATAATACGAGAATTGTCTAACTGATGCGGAATTGTAGAATTCTTACATCTTTAACTTCTTGAGAAGTTCTTGATGGCTTTGTCTATAAAGAAAATATTTTTCGATCACATAACGATAGTTTTATTGTTAAAAGTAGCCTAATTGGCTGGTTTTCTACCCAACTAATTCAATAAATATTTCATGATTTGATTAATTACATAATTTCAGAGATTCAACTTCTTAATTATTTAATTGAACACACACAAAACTTATCATGCTTAACGAGCGGAGCGTTGTGACGTTTAAAATGCTCAGGGAGAGTGTTCGTGCCGGAGGCACGGGTTATATCTAGTTATATATAAAATATACCGAAGTTCTTTATCATCACTCAAAAAGACGCTAAAATCAAATAGGTAAGTGATTCGTCAACCCGCCTTTTGACACTGGTAACACGCAACTTCATGGTATAAAAAAGGATACCCTACTAACTCATTAGACACTCAAACAGTATCGAGTGTGTCGACCGATTTTCTTTCACCTATGTACGTAATACAAACATCCTTTTGTTCATATTAATACAGCTCAAGCAAACATAATATAGAAACCAGAATTTGCAGATCCAAGTAGAGAAAAAGAGAATAAATTATGGGGTTCTAAAGTACCTTCATTTGGTATTTTACCCACAAGGAGTGAGCTTCTTATTGCCTGCACCACGAGGATTTTCGTCTTTCCAGTCATCCCACGCTCTTGCTTTCTGTTGAGAAGCTTCATCATCATCTTCTTCGTCATCCTCGTTACTGGCTCCTGGCTTTCGCCTCTCTGTGTGCCATGATGAACTAGCTTCCTCAGCTAGCTTCAAATTCATCTCTTGCCACTTATTCATCATCTCCATTTCCTTTAGCCCAGCATCTTCGATACTCATGGTTGGTAACCTATTAACATCATCATTCACAAAAAGATGAGCAAAGCTGAAATAAATCATTTAGATAGTAAGATGATAGGATACAAGCTAAAGATTCGATATTTATTAGTCAATAATCGTATCTGTAATCCGCTTTTAAAGGTCTAATCAAATACTGACGAACTTTTTTTCTTTCAAGATTTTGAATTTCCTTGTCTCCAAATAACACGAATAGCCACCATTGTTCAAAACAAAAGCCACCTTAATTGTCGATGATGGAAGCTCTGTAGTTGAGCTCATAGAAAAAATGGGTTTCTTCCCCCTCTTTTTTCTCCTTGTTCTTCATTATACTTCTTTTTACAAATGAAATTTAGGTAAATATGTGTGTGTGTGTGTGTGTGTGTGTATATATATATGTGTGTGTGTGTGTATATAGATATATTTATACATGAAGGTTTTTTTTCAAAAATGTTATATTGTGTGTATATATAATAATATAATAATGTAAAAAACCGATGGTTACGGTTGGTAGTCATACCTATGACCAGGCTGGAAAACCTGTGCTGCCATTCTTTCTCTCTCGCTTGTTATCCGTCCACCGATGAGACTCTGTGGTCCGAATATAAGCGGCTGATGTTTATGTTCGTGAGCCTCAGAAACTTTTGCTCTCCCTTCAACAACATCTTGGGCAAAAGTAGCACACGTGATTGGCTGCGCCGGTTTTGTAAAACGCGCTCGAACTGCAGCATTTCGATGCCAATCTTCAGCCGTTTTGGCACGTTCATCAAGAATCTCACGAGTAAGTTCCTCATTCCCTTCCTGCAATTTAACATGAACAATATTTAGTTTATAAGGTACACCATAGATTTTGGAACAAATAGTCATGTTTCCACTGATTTATCTTCGAAGGTCAAAAAGATTACTGAAGAAGTGCTCAAAAATTTTACTGATAGAAAATCTCAAGTATGCACTATATGTAAAGAAACCATGTTTAGCCTGTTCTTTACCCACGCCGTCATAACTGGAAAGAAGATCTAGCATTTGACTGTTCTAAAAGTTCTACAACTATCTACTTATTATATAGCATTTCATCATTTGATTTACTCAACAATTTGCCGTTGTCACTAAGTAGTCCTAAATCCCAACACCAAGAACTGTATCAGGCTAAAACAAAATATCCCACTTTATAGCTTTGAAGTGACACCAATTATTAGGACATTCATCTCATATTAAGTATCTATTTAAGATGGAATCAGGAAATAGTGATCTTGCATAAGATAAATTACAATAAAACTTCAGCTAAAGTAATAACATTATTTCACTAGAATGTTAAGCTTTGATGACACTAGCATTTAATTCTGGCGAACTCAAGTCGAAAAGAGGGAAAAATATTTTCCAGTGAAGACTAATACAGAACTAGATATTGTGCTCTATGTTAAAATAGATTTGAAACATACAATACGATTATGTCTAGTAATATCATGTCAAACAAATTCATACCTTCAACTTCTTTTCCTTCACAGCAGAAAGCATTTCTTCCTCTTTCTTAAGCATTTCCAAAAGATCGAAAGCCTGTTATTTGATTAAATCCCAAGATTAAGAATGAAAATCATCAAATTATAAGAGAAAGACATCCGTATTAAAAAGATACTTCACTACATTGTGTTATCTTTGTATTGGAGAACGAACCTTACAGATAGCCAAGGAGATGGTAGTAAGCCATGCCTGCAGAAAGTTACACGTAAATTCAAAAAGTCACAAGGCAGTAACCTCAAACATCAACAACAAAGTAAAATCAAATATGAAGCAACACGCTTTGCAATAATAGTTTGTTTTGCATTTATTTTACTAATGAATTACTAACAGATGAGACCTCGTTGGAGAAAATGAATCAAGATTAACTTTAATACGTAAATCAGTTACAGGGGTGGTCATTTATTAGTTGTTACTCACAAACTACAAAAGAATTTTTTTGTTATGTACATATATGGCCCTATAGAAAGGAAGGCTTCTTTCTCACTAAATGAGATGTATATATAAAAAAATATTATATCTATTTTCATCTGAGAGCACGTACAGAGTAGCTCCAATTATAAATCCCAAGTCTCTCTCCTTGAAAAACAAAAGCAAGCCTACAATGTTAAAAGGGTGCGCCAGTGTTTATTAGTATTGTAAGTACTTAGATTAGGGTATGGTAATTATAAAAACACATTTATATGTGTACTTGAACCAGTTAGTACAGAGTGCGTTAGTACAGAGTGAAGAGACTAGCATAAATCAGTCATGTCCTACTGAACAACGAAGTCTGCCAGTGCTTTATAAGAACATGGAAAGGGATAAATCATTTACATTTATCACAATTTATATTATAATTGCATATAACTCAAATACCGAGGAGAGCATATAACCTCGCGTTCTTCCTCTCCATCATCATCCAGTGCATCTTCCTCTCCAATCTCAACAGGAGAAGATAATCCCGATGCTTTAAGAGATCTCTTCCTCCTCTCCTTCCGTTCTTTAAGTTCAAGCAACTTTGTTTCTGCGGCTCTCTGGCGCCTAAATCTAGCAATCTGAAATTGATGACATCAGAAACAAGCACTCTCACATGAAAATGAAGGATACTGACGATTCTCTAGCCACTGCATCTCTTATGCCTGCAGAAGCTAGTTATGGATCTTATGGTGAAGTAAAACTGTTTTGTCACTAACATCTCGAAAGTCCCGTTCCCGTTCGCTAGCCTCTAAAATAATTGTTCCCATGGTTCTTTTTAGTATATCTAGAAATACTCGTAATCACTGCCGTGGGTTAATTCTACTTCATACTAAACTACAACTAACCTTTTTAGCTCTTCTACCTGCAGGTGTATCCGACGCTTCTTGTGCTAAACTTTCTAACTCTTCTTCTGGTACAAGCTCCATTGCCTCACAGAATGTAATAAATTTCTAGAACACATCCAAAGCTAGTCAATATAACAGGCAGTTCGTGAAAATGTACAAGAAATAAATTACATCTCATAAATATATAGCTGAAACAGTTGACGAAAAATAAGACTCACCTTCAATCTCTGTTGAGAAATTCTAGTAATTTCTAATCTATCATTATGCGAAAGTTTCTCAGTCAATTCAACAAGATAAAATTGTACCTTCACGAGAGAAGATCAAATACATCATTTACAAGCTAGCAAAGTACATGAATTTCATTTCATATAAAGAGAGAGGGAGGAGAGAGAGATCTAAACTTTCAAAAGATGAAATCCTTACAAGCAAATATTTGAGATTAGCAGTGCTGATATCTTCTTTGGTTTCATTAGCAGAGAATAACCCTAATTTACTAATCATATCCTCGCATTTCTCCAAAGCTTTACAACCCTTCTTCAACATCTCCTGTAAAAATCCCCAAATCAAATCAAACCCAATAAACTAACCTAATTCTTGTCCAAGATATTAGTAACACGTATTTTGGAATTGAATTACCTGATTGAGATCAGATTCAGAATCCATGGAATGAATCTTCCTTGCCTGTTCGAACAAGGCGGGAAGCGTCATATCTTCAATCTTCCACTCACCCATCGATAGAGAAATAATTAAAACCCTAGGAAAATTAGAAATAATGTAAAAAGGTAGATTGAAGAAACTGGAGTTGAATGATAAAATCGAATCAAATAGTTTAAAACCCTAACTTTTATACGAGCTTTTTCTTTCGGGCATATGAATGAATCGGTTTAACTAGAAAAATCGGGAAAGGTGGTGCGAGAGCCGCCTATAGTAATAAACTGGTGCGCCCATAGAATCTCCCATTGTTTTTTTTGGTGGCTAATAAGTGGACAACCGTTTTTCTTATATGGACAATTATTTTTTGCGAACAAGTAGGGTTGTGTTTGATAGCAAGTTGGGGAAAGGAAAAAATATAGAAAAATTTTTACTCCGAGAAACCTTTACCCTAAGAAACATTTACTCTGAATTATTTTCTGTATTTTCATTTGTTTGGTTCACTGGAGGAAAAAAATCTTAGTTTTATGTGGACACCAGTTTTTAAGGGGGCAACTCTCTATTATTTTCACTCAAGTCCTCTTAGAATTAGATGTATTATTTTAACTCCTCCCTCTCCTAAATCCTAAGTTAGTTTTGTCTTCTTCTTCCTCCTACTTCACCTTCATCACCAACACCCAAATCTCTAGAGAGAGAAAATTTTGGAGAGGCATTGTTGATAATAGTATCAAACAAAGGGAAGAGAATTGTTGAAGAATCTTCCTAAAGAGAAATATAAGATTTAGAACCCTAAAACTTTAAAAATCTAGAGATCAAAAATTTTTAAATCCTAGAATCTTTTTTTTTGTTTTAGAAACAAATAGATATCCCCTTATGTTCATGTTCAATCAACCCAACCTTATAGAGTAGAACTTTTTTTTTTTTTTTTTTTTGTTGAAAGAAAGAAACATAAAAACCAACATTACAATGTTAGATCCCACATCATATGCTCCCTCGACTTCCATTCCCGACTGACCTTGTTTTTCCTTCCCCACTTTGCCAAAGCGTCCGCCAGAGTATTTGTTTTCCTCGGGGTGTAGCGAAATTGTATTTGTTCGAATTTGGTGCAAAGTGCTTGTATCTGTTTCATGTGGTGACGCGATTGCCAATTGATGACCTTGGTTGCGTTGTGAATATGGTTAATCAAGTTGATATTGTCGCTTTCAATAATAATATGGGTGAGATTAAGGTCTTCCGCCCAAAGAGCTGCTTTCAGTATAGCTATACATTCGCATTCCTCCGCTGTCTGTCCCCTTACTGGTTCTGCTAGTGCTGTAATCAGGTTCCCATCCGCATCTCGAATGATACACCCTATCCCTGCCATCTCAGAGAGCTTGCTGAAAGAAGCATCAACATTAATTTTGAGGAATGGTTGTGGGGGTGGAATCCAGATTGGCTGGAGTACATTGATATTAGGTTGCCTCTCCTCAGGTAAACTTGTGTCATAACAATGAATCTTCCGAATCGTTTGCATTGGCGAGAAGTCCTTCTTGCCGAAATTCTTTCGCATCTTACTTTCCAGATATACCACATTATCTTGGCTAGGCTCGACACTATTGAATCATCCAGCGACTGCCATTGCATAATCCAATCTAGCACCGAGACCATTCCATCAGTTCTGATGTTGTAATGAAACCAAACGGCCCTCGCAAAGATGCAGTGTAGTAGTACATGGGTTATTGATTCCCGTTGCTCACAGAACACGCGGCTATAGTTGTTGCCTATGTATTTACCTATTTTGTCTTTGACAGGAAGGCTGTTAGTGCAACACTTCCATATGAAAAGTTTAATCTTAGGTATCGATTTGATGTTCCAAATGAACGACCAATCAACTGTTACTGGGTCCCGAGTACCCAAGCTCAGATACCTGTACATCGATTTAACGGTGAACGTGCCTGAATCTGTCAGAGTCCACACCATTTCATCTTCTGCCAACGGATGGAGATTTATACTGAGGATAGCCCTGCAAATCTCGTCATTAAAGTATAATGGTAACAGTTCCGCCTTCCATGTATGGTTCGAGATCAGTTGGTCAACCTTGTTGAATGGACAATTGTTGTGGTTGGGTATGGGCGGTTTATGATTTGGGATCCAGAAGTCCTCCCATATATTTATTCCTGTGCCTTTGTTGACATCCCAAAAAATAAGATGTGTCAGTTTTCCGATAGGTTCCGCCATCGATTTCCAAACCCAAGAATGGTTTTGTCGCGGATGAGAGGGTTTGGCCGTATTAGGGAAATATTTGGCTTTAAGCAGCTGAGCCCAGGGCGCAGAAGGATATTTGAGAAGACGCCACCCCAGTTTGCAAAGAAAAGCTTCGTTATCGATACGAGGGTTCCGCAGACCTAGACCTCCGGATTTCCGCGGTTTGCAGATGGCCGCCCAGTTAATGGTATGAATGGATTTTGTTTTTCCCCACCAGAATGACCGTTGAATGGTCTCTATGCGATTGCTAATGCCTTTGGGCAGGGGCGGCCCAGGCCCAAAGCAGCCAAAAGCGGCTGCTTTGGGCCTCATTTTATAGGAGGGCCCCAAAATACGAGTTCATTAGAAGCACCTCCAAGAAATGAAAGAAAAATAAAATTTCAAAGCCCAAACATAGTTTAACCGTAGCCCAAACATCTCCCGTACTTTTCTTTTTGTTACAAGCTAACATGCTTATTCACGAATCACAAGTGAACAACCAATTAAGTGTGGGGCCCACAAAAATTCAAAAACGATGAAAACCTAGTGTAACCTAGAAACCAAGTCTGACATTAATTCTAAAGGTCTGAATCCGTTGTCTCTTTCCAAATTACTCCACTATAAATTACTACACTTTTTTTTGAAAGAAAATACTACATTGGGCTTACTACATATTTGTTTTCTATGTAC
>BEHA01050444.1:131628-142048 GCA_002897215.1 Eschscholzia californica subsp. californica | reverse complement strand
TTTTTTTTGTTAAACTTTCTATGTACATTTTGTTGTTCTCATTCTTTCTGGTGGGTTGTAAAATAGTCTAAAATCCAAACCTATAGGAATTATTTTAAAATATTTTTGTCTTTAAAGTTTAAGGTTATTTGAAGCATGATATGCTATCTGATATTGATGGAGCTCAACTGTTTGTAGAATTTAAAATTTTAAAAGTGATTCTCTTTCTTTAAAGTGATTCTATCCTGTGGTATAAGAAAAGCAATTGATGTGCTCGATTTTATTAGTTATAGTTCTAGAGAATTAAAATTTCCAAATACTTGGATTTCTTACAAGATTTTATTAACTATACCAGTTACAGTAGCTTCTACTGAGAGAAGTTGCTCAAGTTGATCGAGTCTTACCTCCACTCCGCTCCACCATGTCACAAGAGAGAATTTAACAGTTTAGCTATGTTACTAATTGACCAAGATATGACGCAAGATTGAACTATAAACGCGTAATTAACAATTTTGCATCTCAAAAGACAAAAATGTTATCAGAACATATTTACTTCATTTATATATGTAAATTGGATAATCTTATATACTATATAGTTCATTTATGGGTTTTAGTTATGTTTTTCATATTAGCTTATCGATACAACAAAAAATTAACTTTTTATAGAGAATGTGTGGAAGGCCCCCAATTTTTTTTGCTTTAAGCCCCCCAACTACTTGGGCCGGTCCTGCGTACAAATGTGATTGAAGAATCTAGTGCGGTCGAAGAAATTGCTCATGAAGACTGTGGGGTGTCATGATATATATATATATATATATATAAACGAAAAACATGACAAAAAACTATTACTGAAGAACATAGATACAGAAATGTTAGTGAAGAACTAGTGAATGAGAACATTGAGAAAGATATAAATAAAACGACTATCAATGAAGATTTTAGTGGTTCGTCTATTTGGCAAACAATTGATCAACCATTATGTGACTTTTTAGTCGAAAGCAGACCTATTAGAGTTTTAAGAGATGAAAATTCAAAGATGTTCTTAAAAGATACTTCTTTTCGTACTAATTTTGATTGTTGGTAAAAAAAAATTATAGTTAATGTAGAAAGGGCCCCAAATTTTATTTCGCTTTAGGCCCCCAAACAACTTGGGCCGGCCCTGCCTTTGGGTATGGCGAAGCATTGCATCTGATATCGGGGAACCGCCGCGGTAATAGTCGAGATGACTACAGTGCGGCCTGCTTGGGAGAGGAGATTTGTCTGCCACTTCGAAAGTTTATTCTGGATTTGATTAATCAGAGGCTCAAAGGCTTGTTTTTTCTTTGCCCCAATGAATAATTTGGTACCCAGATATTTGTCGAGGGATGAGGCTTGGTGCACTTTGAGAGATTTGGTGATCAGGCGTTTGAATTTGGGGTGGGTGTTTTTGGAAAAGAAGATAGTGGATTTGTTATAGTTGATGATTTGACCTGATTCTGAGCCGAATGTGGTGAGGATGTTGATGAGGTTTGTGATGTTATCCAGGGTGTTCAGCCCAAATATAATACAGTCATCAGCAAACAGAAGGTGGTTAATGGTGAGTGAGGACCGGGGTAAAGAGAAACCAATGAAATTGTAAGGACTATCGGGGGAATCCAGTAAGTGACTCAGGCCTTCCATGGCTAAAGCGAACAGGAAGGGGGATAGCGGGTCTCCTTGTCTCAAACCTCTAGTCACATTGAAAGACGGTCCAGGTCTACCATTGAGTAACACTGCCATCGAGGAAGTAGAAATACATGCATGAATCATTTTAATCCAATGATTAGTATACCCCAAAGTAGCCATGATGTCTTCCAAATAGTTCCATTCAACCCGATCGAAGGCTTTAGACATATCCAGCTTCAGGCCGAAGAAGCCTTTAGCTCCACGTTTGTTCTTGAAGGAATGTGAAATTTCTTGGCTCATGATGATATTGTCAGTTATCTGTCGCCCTGGAACATACGCAGCTTGAAAAGGTGAAATAATCTCTGGGAGGGTCAATTTCAAACGATTTGCCAGGATTTTGGTGATGATTTTGTACGTTGTGTTTAGAAGGTTGATAGGTATGAAGTCGGCAGTTGATTGTGGGGCCTTGGTTTTGGGGATGAGACAAATATGGGTGTTATTGGTGGAGGGCGGGAGACATGCCGAAAGAAAGAAAGACCTGACCATCTGGATAACATCTGTCTTGACTGTATCCCAGTTGGATTGGTAGAAGAACGGAGGATAGCCGTCTGGCCAGGGGCAGCCTCAGGTTTAAGTGAAAAGGTGGCTGCACGGATTTCTTCATCTATTGGAACCGCAGAGAGGGTTGTGTTTTGCGCGGCTGAAATCTGGGTTGTGAATAGGCTTTTTATTAGGCTTGTGGGGTTATCGGTTGTCGTGGTGGAGATCTTCTTGATATTGAACGTGAAAAGATTAAAGATCTCAGGAATTTCCGAACACCAGGAGTTATCTTCTCTTTTAATAGACGAAATGTGGTTTTTCCGATTTCTGGTGATGGCCTTGGCATGGAAGAACTTAGTATTTCTATCACCCAGTTGAACATTTGCCACTCTGGATTTTTCCCTCCAGATGCTTTCCTGTAGGTTATAAGCCTCTTCTAATTGGGAGGTAAGCTGAAGAAGGGACTCGGGGTTATGTGTGGACTGAATTAAAGTCGTAAGGTGTTTGATATTTTGTTCTACATGACCAAAGACTGTCTTGTTCCATTGAGATAATTTACACGCGAGCTGGTTGAGCTTCTGTTGGATTAGGTAATGGTTTGGGTTCCAGTTCTCGAGAATAAAATTTTGGCATTCGGGGTGGGACATCCAGGTTCTAATGAATTTGAACGGTTTGGAACTCTGGGGAGGGGGGGAATTGGTCGACAGCAGGATTGGTAGATGGTCAGAGCCCACTCCCTGGAGGTGTCTTATACGGGAAAAAGGGAGGGATGAAAGCCAGGACATATTCGCTAATGCTCTATCCAGACGCTCTTGAATCAAAGAACCCTGAAATTGGCGGTTGGACCAGGTGAAAGATGAGCCACTAAAGCCTAAATCGTGAAGTCCCAGATCCTGGATAATGGACACAATCTTTCTGGCTTTTGAGGGTATGGGTTTGGGTGGTCCACTTTTTTCAGAAGGGTGCATGATGGTGTTAAGGTCACCTATGACTAACCATGGGGTATGTTGGTTGGGTGCAAGGGCCTGAAGATCTTCCCAAGGTTTGAGCTTGTCTTTGTTATAGGGACACCCATAAAAGCACGTAAGTAATAATTGTTCCTCGTGCTCCTCCAGATGCACGGATACATGTATCATGTGCTGAGTGACTTTATGTACCGTCAGGTTGATGTCCGATTTCCAGAAGAGGGCCAATCCACCGCCTTTGTTAACCGGTTCCACTGTGACCTTCTTATAACTTTTGTGGAGGTTGAGGAGTCTATCGATGTTCGTGTTCATACATTTCGTCTCCGCAAGGAAGATTAAGTCGGGATTATTCTCTTTCACCAGAGTCCAGAGATGTTTCCTGTTAAGGAAGTTGCCACACCCCCGAACATTCCAGGCCAAACAAGAAAAGGGGCCAAAATTGGGGTTATTTGTCGAAACATGGTCCTGGTTGGGTCTCCGGACCGGGTTCGGGTCTCTTCCTGAGACTGGCTGGGGGTCATCCATCCCTCAGGGGCAGACAGACCAACCCCAGACAGAGAACGGCGAACGGAACCTCAAAGAGCGAACACCACCACACGCACGAGAAACAAACAGAAAAGAAACTAAAGGCACCACAAAATAAAACCAAGAACACAAGGACTAAAGTACCAGAAACAGCCCACACAACAGACTAAAGGCGCCCCTAGGGAGCCCAAACTACACTACACGTCCTGGTACACGAAGCAAGAGTCACAAAAGGTGGGGATCGAGCCACCACACTATCACCCGAGAGGGGACAAGACTCTTGAAATTGTACCAGGACACCTGCAAAAAACACTAAACAAGCCCACAAAAAACAGAAACTGCAACAAGAAAACAACCAAAAAACAGACCTACAGACCTAAAACCAAAAGGCCCACTAGACTAGACGGGTGGTATTGAGGCTCCCTCCGCATCATGAGCGGTGATCATCTCCAAACTTTGGTACAGCACGTTGGACTCTTCGAGTAGTTGTCTGGCCTCCGTATCATCCACCAAACGAGCATGCAAACGAGTGGAAGGAGGGGATTCATCGTATGAACTGATTGAAAGAGGGGAGGAGCTGGTTCGAACTCGCTTTCCTGTGGTAGTAATCCTAAGGTTAACTTGGTTAAGGGCCCTCACTGGGGATGGTGGAGGCGCCCTTAGAATAGGTTCTTCTGGCATGGAGTTGTGGGGATCTTCTTCGATGTCCTCCATCGGCTCATAGCTGGAGTCATCCTCATCGTCAGATCAGGGAACAGGTACTGGTTCAGGGCAATGGCCGATGGGGTGTTCGATGATGTGACAGGATTGACAAATTGCACCCGGAAATTTCATGTAGCTGATGTTAATGGAGCATTCTCGATCGGCAAAGAGCAGGTTAATGACAGCAAGGAGTGGTGTTCGC
Organism: Eschscholzia californica subsp. californica; assembly: GCA_002897215.1. Classification (NCBI taxonomy): domain Eukaryota; kingdom Viridiplantae; phylum Streptophyta; class Magnoliopsida; order Ranunculales; family Papaveraceae; genus Eschscholzia; species Eschscholzia californica. The sequence goes on along the minus strand of BEHA01050444.1, from coordinate 137,491 downwards.
ACATCATAAAGGAAATGGACTTTTATAACTTTATTGTTGATGAAACCTAAGCTTCTAGGTTTAATCTCAATGATCTTCCCCATTTTCTCGAAGATAACGTCCAGGTCTTCCTTGTTTTGGATCGAGAGAGGGAGTTTGTATAGTGTGCACCACATCGGTTCATAGAACAGGTCATCCACCTCCTCATTAAGTGGAAGCTCTACCTGTTTGAGCACCAGGAGTCTACCCCTCAGAATCCATGGTCGACCAGCGTTGAGGGTGTTGAGCACAAAGAGGCTTTTGGGTTTTATAAGGAATGTATTGACCGGACCCTCAACTCTTGAGTAAAAGCAATCCCTAAAGAAGACCGAGAGGGGAAACAGCATCCTCTTGAGCATAGCTAAAGAGGTGTCTTCCGGACAGCACCATCGTGCGACCCATCCTTCAGTGGTTTCTTGAAGCTCATGGTTAATGGAAGGTTTTTGGTAGCGTAACGAAAGATGACCGCGAGGGGAAATAGCAAAGTGGGTTGCCATTATGATTGGGAGGAAGGACAAGTCGGAGAGTCTGTTAGGGTTAAAGGATATATTGAGAGTGAGGTTAGTGAATGAGGGCAGGGAGGAGAGTCTGTTAGAGTTAAGGAATACAGTGAGGAAGAATAAAGGGAGGCAGATGGAAGGAGAGGAACTAAGAAGGGTGTTTATAAGGGAAGGAAGGAGAAGAGTCCATCGAAAACCAACCATGCAATGATCACCTTGCATGCTCAAGTATTGGTGGGAGCCAACCACCCGTCCAATCTACTCGTCGGACAAGACGAATGTCATTCAGAAAGACTCCAAAGACCGAAGAAGAAGAGAGAGGAGACGCAAAACCAACTTGGAAAACCGAAACGACAACGAAATGAACCAATCAAAACAATTAAAAGAAGAGAGAGAACAATAAAAACCGAGAAGACGAAGGGATTCACTGAAGACCGAGAAGACGTACCTTAAATGCAAGCTTAGGCGTGTTCTTTCTTCCCTCGGGGCTGCTGTTCGTCTGTGTTGTGAAAAGCCTCGAGAAGACGCTCCACCAACGGCCTAACTTCCTTCTTGAGCTTTACAAGTCTGCATGCATGTAATTATGAGGTGGGTAGGAGATGCTCTGTGTTCAATTGGGGAGAGAGCTAATCACTCGTCTGATGGAGTGATTATCCTCTGTCTCCAATGAATATGGTTGCTTAGTGTGAGTTTCAAGGAAGATTATAGGCGGATTTTCAAGCTAGATAGGTTTGCCGTTGAGAAAAGATTAGGGTTTTGCAGGTATTGCTTGTTCAAAGGGAGTGGAAAGGGGAGAGGGCTTACGTCACTTTGGAGCCTCTCTCTCCTCAAAAAACTCCCCCTCCTAAGCTCGTACCTTGATATTATAGAGTAGAACTTTCCATTACCATATTTGAGTTTTTCCTTAACAGAATTCGAAAAGTCAAACACATCAAAATTGGATGAATACCTAAATAACTTCATACTTATCCAATCATAAAAATGTTTAGATTAACCTTTGTTCTTATGGGGCATATCTTTTTTCCTAATCTCCACGTTTATCAATTCAACTTTCTTACTCCAACTTTACTTGTTTCCTCCCCCGTTACGTCTATCTTCAAACCCGTCTTTCGTGTTTTTCTTCTCGAATTTGTTTTCGTTTTCTTGTATCGATATATTATATATAGCTGAATAATCTTCTTTTTAATCCCTCTTTCTCTCTCTAGAATCTCTCTCTCTCTCTCTATCCCGTACCATATTTGAGTTTTTCTATACTTTTAACAAGACTAAGAAGAAGAAGATGATGATGATGATGATGAACAAGAAGAAGACAAGCTTAGATATTCTATTTTTAACTATTATTTTTGTGAATGATTCACAAGTTAGTAACTATTAATATTTAAGATTTTATGAAGTTGTTCCCATATTAAATCAAAGTCAACTAAGTCAAGCATAGTTGACTGCCACCGGACCCAAAAATAGTTGTCCATATAAGCAAAACTGTTGTCCACGTATTGGCCACCTTTTTTTTTTAGAACTCGACTACGATCTACGTTAGTCGTTACAAGGCATTGACACATCATGAAGATGTGATACGCACGATAATCGCCTAATTTAAACCATGAATGAAAGAGACCTAAAGCCCGACTACATGAAAGAGGCCTAAAGCCCGATCAATTTATTACATTATTAACTTTATTTATAACCTAAATTACATGGGATAAATCTTGATGGCAAACTGCTTCTATCGAGACTCGATTCCACGACTTCACGGGATTAAGAGGGGTGTCCAACCACTGCCCCAAAGGCTGGTGGATAGAATCTCCCATTGTCATACCTTTCCATAACTTCTTGGGGTTAATAATTCTCTTTTAACACCCATTTTGTGACCAACTGGCCGAAAATTTTCATTTTTCGTCCACACTGGTCGAAAATTTTCAAGTTTTTTATGGAAATTACTCTTGAGGTCAAAATAAAATTGTCTTTATAGAAAAATCAAAAAATATGAAAAGTCACATCATCTCCTTATCTCGCTTCCCTTCTCTCACTTCTTCTTCTTCTTCTTCATATTTTATCTCTCTTCTTCTTCTGTTCTTGAATCTAGCTATTTGATTTCAGAATTTCAAATAATCTATTGCTGAAAGTAATTCGTCATAGAAAAGATATACTTTTTGAAGTTTTCTTCAACTTCATTATATTTATCAATATGTCTAAAAAAAACGTTTTTTATTTGATTTTTCAATGAGACACTCAATAAATACTCTAATACAAAGATTTTTTACTCTAAAATCAATTGAACCACTTGGGTGGCATTTAGGAGATTCTCGAGATGACCTCTTGCGCATGTTCATAATAAATATATCATTTTAGAGATTAAAGTTACTTTAAAGAAAACAACATCATTTTAGAGATTAAAGCTAAGTTTTGCGTCAGAGATACTCTCAAAAAAAAAGACAACTTAAAGATCTACTTTTCGCACTTATACTTTCATTTTTTTTAAATCTTGAGTATCCCAGTGAAGATGTTCTTAGAGAGTTCCAAGAGGGCTCTAAAGATAAATTGTCCTCTTAAGAATATCTTAGTTTACTACATTTATTTCATCACGTTGTTTCAAATAAAATGTCAACAGAGATGAATTTTAATAAAAACTGGAACAATTTTACCCACAGTTGTACCACTTTATCGTTCTTTACGTGACAGAGTTGTTACTTCTCGGATATTTGTATGTTCTAAAGAGGGTTTCAGACGCGAAACATCAGATGTAAATGAAAAGGGTAATGTCAAACGACGAATGGCAGACACAAGGGTGGGTGGCAAAGCACAATTGTGGGTGAAAAAACAAGATTCTGGTGTGTGGGTGGTGAAACAATTCCAAAAGAGCATAACCATGAATTGGCTCCGATGAAGCCACATCTTCTTCGATCTCATAAAAATATGCTAGTAACGTGAAAGAATACGTAGAGACTTTAAAAGGTGTAGGAATGGTCACAAGTAAGATCCAGAGTTTATTTGTAGAAGAAGCTTGCGCAATAGGCAAAATTGAAGGCGAAGAGAAAGATACAAAAAGTGTAAGTATTCTTCATCATAATCTCGAGCATGGAGTGTCCGGTAACTCTTGTTAGTTGTTCAAGATAGTATGATGTGCATTGCACTTAGTCTCACACTGCTTAGTCACTTAGACTTTCTTGTTACAAGATAGCACCTTGCCTTACATATTCGTTGGGGCTTAGGGTCGACACTGCGCCTAGGCTGGTCAAGTTAAGAAGCATCAGGAGGTCTAGGGCAGGCCCATGCCGAGAAAAGTTCTATTTGCGATGTTAAACTGGGCTTGGTGAGCAGTGAGCTTGTATGGTGCCTAAATTGGGAATGGATGTGACTGCTACTGAAATGGGTGTTACATCAATTGAGCGTTTTCTTTTCTTGGTTGATTTTTAGGACCAAGCACATTCACATTCTATGTCAAACATAAAAGATATTGAATCTAGAGGCAGCAGAGATCATTCCTAGTTGTGTATCAGTTCTTTTACTAGGTGAAACAATTCTTTATGTTTCCTTTCCTCTCTCTGTCGTGATTTTTGTACTGCATATACACTACTTGACCCCTTTCCATATACAGTGGCGTGGCCGAGAATTTGGAGGCCCAGTGCGAAAAAAATATTTGGGGCCCTTTCTCCAATGATATCAAAACGTAAACTCTTTTCACATTATACGTTACGTAATTATCTCTAAAGAAACTAAGTTCGATAAGAAAAAAAATTTAACTCCTTCCGTGAAGTTGAACACTTATTCTAAGTTGTGTATTTTTTCATCTCAAATACTTCTATGCAAAAACCATACACATTTGACAACACTTTTTCCACGAAAAGATAGAACGATAAGTATTCGACTTCATAATCATACAAACTAAACTAATAGTTTATCACTTTATCCATAACTTAATACCATAACTAATAGTTGTTATTTTTTTGTGAAGAAAATAGTTGTTGTTAGAAACAGTTGGAGATAATAACGAGTTCATTGTGATTTAATCACTTATAAATGAAATGTTGTTTCGCGTGGTCTCCAAAAAAAAACAAAAAAAAAAAACAAAAAAAATGTGACTGTTGGGTGGATTAAACCTGAGAGATCTTAGGTAAGATTCAAGAGGTTTACCAATTCAGCTACATCACCATCTTGTTTCATTGTGTACTGCTAAATTAATATAACTAATCGAAATTTAAGCGCCCCTATCTCTATGAAAAAATTATGTGGTTTGATGGGGCCGGTGCGACGGCACCGGTCGCACCCCCTCAAACACGCCACTGTCCATATGGGCCGAAAAATGTAAAGAAACTGAAATTCCTACAAGCTTCGAAGTCTTCTCTTTATGAAAGAAATGAAGTGTCCAATATTGACTTCATTTGTCATGCCGGGTACTTACTTTTCTGCAAGTAAGTATGGACATGGTAAGATGGGAAATGCTAAAGTTACAAAAGATAGTTCCCAGCTGATGTGGCGGTTGTGGTTTAAAACTTTGACCAAACCTAGGCCGTTGAGAGATGAATATTACAACTACCACATCAGTTGGGAACTTTTTTTTTGTCAAAGTCCTTTGTAACTCTAGCATCTCCGGGGCAAGATATGGTGTAAATATTTGTTCTTGTATCTAAAGCTCCACATTTACACCATATCTTACCATGAAGTTTCCCCCTCAATGTTTTTTTTTTTGTCAATTCTTTGGCCATTTTCACTTTTTGTTTAATTCTTTCTTAAAGAATAATAAGGCTCAATGACACTCTCTACCAAAACAATGAGGCCAAGTCCAAAAAACCAAAAATAGGATTTTAGTTCTCCACCTACACTATATGTTAAATTCACGATTATATAATAATCGGAGATAAACAATAAAATAGTGACGCGATAATTTAACGTGGTTCGGTCGAATACTCAAGACCTATATCCACAGAGAAATAATTCTTTATTAATAATCACCACATACAAATGTGGGTTGATCGGTTACATTGGCCAGATATAACTCGATGAGTTTGATTCCTAGAATCCTCTCCTATTTATAGATGACTTAGGGTTTAGGGTTTTCTAGTTTCTGATTACTAAACTAAGAAATAATACAAAATCTATCTAATATTACCATTAGATAGTTACAAGAGATATTCTGAATATAAGAAACTAAATCTTCACATATCTTCAATATATCTTCAATACATCTTCAATAGTTTGAATTCTTCTTGATCGTCGGATCTCGTCTTCTCGATCCGTCACGTACATACACGTGTTACACACGTGTATTATTTCTACAACTTATCTTGACCACCGGATCTCCTATTTTTGATCCGTCTTATGTCACGTATCCTATTACCCCCCCCCCC
>BEHA01050444.1:106050-131614 GCA_002897215.1 Eschscholzia californica subsp. californica | reverse complement strand
CGGTAAGTTGGAGCACGTAAATTTTGAAGTGTCCGACTTGGAGAGAGAAAAAGGAAATACTTCTTGATTCGTCGTATTCGTCTTCTTGCAACTCTTAGATTGTGGATGCGTTGGAAGATGATTGACCGATGATTAAGTCACAACCAAAAGGTTGGTAGTTGCGGTCAAAAAATTGAGCGAAAATCAATGACAACGAAATTACATGTATTTTTCTCATGTATGTAAAGTTGGTCATTGTATGAAGAAAATGTCAACAACTAAAAGGTTGTGATGATCAATATTTTGTCGTATAAAAACGTCAAGTATGAACTTTAGGAGTGACAACAAAATAATATTGTTTTGTTTAAAATCGACAAGAAATCATTGTCGGAATACCAAAAAATATTGGATAAGGGACAACCAAAACGATGGTCGACATGAAATTCATTGCCAAAAAAAAGCAAGATCGCGAATATAATTCCGGAATGAAAAATGGAGATATTCTATTCGTGGAAGAGATATTCTGTTAGAAATATATGATTATGAAAATATTCCAAAATATAATTTGGTAGGAAAAGTCCAAAATAGAATTGGAAGAAAGAAAATAATCATTAGAAATATATGATTATAAAAATTTTGCGGGTTGAATTCCGGGATTAAAATCCAAAATAGGAATTCTTTCTCCGTTGAAGGGAAAGTCCCAAATTTTGGTAGACAAATACAATCGTCATAAACAAAGTATGACTTTGGAGATATCACGGGTATATCCGGAAAGAAAAATAGATGAAATTAATCTATCTTTAGTGTCACAAATAGAAGAGAAAGTGATAGAAAAATTGTGTCAAAACTAGAAAAAGTTGGTTATATGTGACATTAGAAGTCTGTCACAAAATGAATTTCCGACAGATGAACGGTGGCAAATAAATTTCACACAAAACTGTGGCAAAAAATAGTGTTCAGTTGCGACAGATTGTTGAAACAAGTAATTTGTCGCAAAAACACTGTAACATTAGTGACATCATGAAATAGTGTCACTTTCCTTTGGATGGAAAATAGTGACAACATGCAAACAGTCACTGATCTGATAATGTCGCCGTCACAAAATAATGTGGGGAAAGAAACTGTCGCAATACTTAATTTGGGGAAATTTAAGAACCTCTAAATTAGAGTTTATCAAAATTGGGAAATTTCTCAAAATTTGGATTTCCCAAATCAGAGGTTCACAACTCCAAATCGATGATTGATACAGACCATAGCTTTCCAATCCGGCAAAAAATCGACCGTTGATTGTTTAGTCTTTAGAGAGAGAAAGCTCCAAAAATTATGAATTTTCGGGTTATAAATTTCACGATTCTTCACCAAATCAAAAGGGAATCGTCGGTTGTTAGTATATGATGTCCAAATCGATGGTAGAAGTCGATTGGTGACAAAAAAACGCCGAAAAATGTCGCCGGAAATCGAACCCTAGTATGTCCGTCGCGGGAAAGAGGAAGAAGACGCTCAGGTAAAAGGAATTCGCAAAAGATGACGTCAGCATGGCGTCAGAATGACGTCAGCATGGCGTCAGAATGACGTCAGCATGCGTAATAAAACACGGGTCAAAGGTTGCTGATTAAGTCAACGAAGTCAAACATCGCTATAGGGGTCTGTTTGGTTGCGGGTTAAAAAAAATCGGGATGGGAAAACCTGGATAAGGTTAGCTACTGGAACGGGAATAGACCAAAACTGGTCGTTGTTGGTTCTAGAAGTATTATTTTTAATTTGCAGACCTATTTTAGGTCTAAAAAATTCGAAAAAAATTGAAAAAAATTCCGAAAAAATTGAAAACAAATATAAAATCATACCTTTGTTGGAGAGGAAGTGCTTCGATGAACTTTAAAAAAAACTCTTATTTCTCTTGATTTTCTCGTCATAATCACAAGACTATTCTTGGAAAACAAATCGTATACACGATTGGAAAATAATATAATCACAACTAAAAGAAAAGTTGGAAATTTGCGGAAGCAGAAAACATGAACAAATAACCTGCTCATGATACCATGTTAAATTGATCACGATTATATAATAATTGAAGATATACAATAAAATAGTGACGCGATAATTTAACGTGGTTCGGTCGAATACTCACGACCTACATCCACGACCTACATCCACGGAGAAATAATTCTTTATTAATAATCACCACATATAAATGTGGGTTGATCGGTTACATTGGTCACACATAACTCGATGAGTTTGATTCTTAGAATCCTCTCCTATTTATAGATGACTTAAGGTTTAGGGTTTCCTAGTTTCTGATTACTAAACTAAGAAATAATACAAAATCTATCTAATATTACCATTAGATAGTTACAAGAGATATTCTGAATATAAGAAACTAAATCTTCACATATCTTCAATATATCTTCAGATATCTTCAATATTCTGAATTCTTCTTGATCGTCGGATCTCGTCTTCTCGATCCGTCACGTACATACACTTGTTACACACACGTATATTATTTCTGCAACTTATCTTGACCGTTGGATCTCCTATTTTCGATCCGTCTTATGTAACGTATCCTATTACTATATATATATTTAAATCCCACTTCTTATAAATCGAATCGCCTTTGACAATCCTCTGTCATGCTCATGTTCATCGGTTTGTGAAGATCAAAATAAAAAGGGAAAATGTTGAACTGATGACGAAATTTCTTAGGTTGTTGGAGGATTGAAGCCTGGTGGAGTATGTGAATTTTGATTTTGCTAAATATTTAAGATTGCAGGAGTTATAAAATTGAAGATGAAAGATAATTAAACAATTATATATATGTTTGAGGAGTGACTGCATGAGGGGTATTACAGTGTCAAGTCAAATCAGACATAATCACAAGCACCACATATATTAGTGGACATATTTTAGAGCATAATAGTGTCTCGTATTGTGAACCAATCTTGCATTGGTGGAAGACAAAGTTTAGTGTTTCGTATAAGAGATTAAACACTCTTTCCTCTTCAAGAAAGGTTTTTTTTAGCAGGGAGTGGGTCCAAAGTGACGTCATGTTAATCAATGCGTTTTTTACTCTTTCCCCTTCAACCCCAAACCAGCCCAAATCTAACCTAAATCATACCAAACCTACTCCAAATCAACCTAAATATCCAAATCCTTTCTCCTCTTACTTCCTCTGGGTAATAAAACTTCAATTTCTTTTAGGTCACAGATTCAAATACCTTTGCTCATTATCAATAAGACCCTAATCTCTGAATACTCAACCAGATCTGAAATCGGAAGCACTCAAGCTCGATCCATCAACAAATCTATATCGATAACATCAACAAATCTATATTGTATACTCCATCTTAAATCCCATCTCCACTTCTTAACAACTGTCATCAGCTGGGTCGTACAAATCAGGAACTGGTAGGCTAGCAGTTTGAGAAGGATCAAAGGGTTTTTTATTTTATTAGATTTATGAAAGCTTGGATTTGTTGGAGTGTCGATTACATGAAACACCAACCACTTTCAATCTATAACGGAGATAGCAAGAAGCACTGAACTCTCAATAGACCTCATCTAGCACGGGAGTAATCTGTAAATCCTATGTTCCAATTTTTAGTCCTATAGTGAAATTAATGTGCATGCATGCCTACTTGCCTTGGTTGGTTTACTACTTTTAGGCTCATGGTTATTCTCTTGGCGGTTCTCGTTTGGGAGCCTATTTGGATTACTTCTTTTAGGGTGTTGTTGATTGGTTTAACTAGGTCTTTAGTTTTGCTTGTACTTTTTGGTCTTTTGGTGTATGATCTTGTTCTCCCTTCAGATCTCCTTGTCCTTTTCTTTTTCTCTGATGTCGACTTTGTCATTTTGCCCTTAGAATTTTTTTGGTCAGGTTAAGTTTAGTTTCCCATTCTGTGTATCTTTTAGTGTTATAGATTTTCAGTCTCTTTGCTCTTTTATGGTTAGTAGTTTTATTTTCGTTTTCGTTAGTGTTATCTTAGTTCTTTAATTCTCTACTCTTGTTGCGGTTTATTTCTGTTTGTTTCTCTTCAGTTTTTAGTTTACTATTCATGTTTGGGTTCTTGGTGTTATCTTAGGCACTTCTTTAGTTTGATGTCTTCCATAAAACCCATACCCAATGATATCTCCATTCTTGTTTAGATAGTCAGAGGGTGTGGCAACTTCATAAACAGGAAGCACCTTTGGACCCTTACCAATGAGCACAAACCCGACATTATATTCCTATCTGAGATCAAATGTATTAATACCAATCTTCGAAAATTGCTCAACCTCCATGACAATTACAACCATTTCACGGTAGAGCCTCTAAACAAGGCTGGCGAGCTGGCAATTTTCTGGAATCATGCTTGTTCACTTGAGATTTTGCATGCAGATACTAACATGATTCATGCTAAAGGAACTCAGCCTCGTAACAATCACCAGTCCATGATTACGGGCTTCTATGGTTGCTCATAATACATCGTGGGTGCTTATAGGAGACCTGAACAGTATCCTACACCCCACAGACAAAATGGGGGGAAGCGAAGCCCTCCCGGCCCATTCGATGAAAATTCATAATGCTATTAATGAGTTGGGCCTTCACAATATAGGTTATACTGGGTCTCCTTACACCTGGTCTAACAAGCAATTCAGTGGTAATCTCATCCAAGAGTGACTTGACCGAGTATTGACTAACCATCAATGACTCATGGACTTCTTTTCTCACCCATCTGCGGGTATTGGGTCAGATAACAAGCCCATCCTCCTCACCACCAAAACTAAATCCAACCTTAGCCACAAGCCTTTCAAATTGATCAGAACTTGGATGTCCCATCCCGACTGTGGTCGTAACATCAAACCAACTGGCTCAACACTCCCACCCTTATACAAAGCAAACTCAACTCTTTAGCCATCAGATTCTCCAAATGGAATAAATCTGTCTTCGGGCACCTCAAGACGAAAATCAAACTTCTTACCAAAACCATTGGTTAAAGATCATACCACTTATCATAAACTCTTCTCCTAATTAGAGGAGCTCTTTCATCAGCAAGAGAGTCTCTAAAAAGAGAAATCTCGAAATGTTTCCATCACTTTAGGTGATCGCTACACCAAATACTTCCATTTTAAAGCGATCATCCGAAATAGGTAAAACCAAATCAACTCCATCAAGATAAAAGATACCACTTGGTCTAATGACACAGTTGGAATTGCCAACATCTTCTTCTCTCATCTCATCAACATCTCGTTCTCTGAAGGCACCACCATCTCGGAAGTTCTCCTTAATCTTTTTAACACCCAGATCAACCATTCCCAGAACATTATCCTCACCGCAAACCCCCTTAACTAGGAGATCAAAACCGCAGTCTTTTCCCTTAAATTAGAAGCGGCGCTCGGTCCTGAAGGGTACCCCATTTCTTCTACCAATCTAACTGGGATACAGTCAAAGAAGATATCTTCAATATGATAAACAACTTCTTCCAGACCACAACTCCCCCCCTCTCTAATCATACCCACATTTGTCTTGATCCCCACCAAAACTTCGCAAACCCCGACCGACTTCAGACCTATCAGTCTGCTCAACACCGTACAAGATAATCACAAAAATTCTGGCTAACCGTCTCAAAAGGCTACTTCCAGACCACATCTCCCCATTTCAAGCAGCATACAACCCAGGCAGACAAATCACTGACAACATCATCATTAGTCACGAGCTGGTTTACTCTTTCAAGAAACTTCGGATCCAAAAGCTATATCGGTGCTAAACTTGATATGTCCAAAGGTTTTGATCACATCGAGTGGGAATTCCTTGAAAGTATCATGACCAGGATGGGCTTCTCTAACCATTGTCTACGACTTATTCACTCTTGCTCACTTTCTCCTCGATGGCAGTTTTATCAATGGTCGCCCTGAGCCCAATTTCAATGTTAGCAGAGGCATAAGACAAGGAGATCCTCTATCTCCTTTCTTATTCAAAATCTCCATGGAAGGTCTGAGTTGACTCCTTGAAAACAATGATTACCCAAACCATTTCGTGAGTTTCTCCATTTCAAACTCCAACATCATCATTAAACACCTTCTCTTCGCAGACGATTGCATCATGTTTTGCCAGAACAAACCAGAAAACATTTACTACCTTAAACAAATCCTTAAAACCTTTAGTGAGGACTCTAGCCAAATGATTAACTATGCTAAATCCACTATCTTTTTCTCCAAAAAATTTCACTTTAAATTCAAGCGGATGATCATCCACAATCTTAAAGTTCAGCAATCTTCTTCTCTTGACAAATATCTTGGTACCAACCTTTTCATTGGGGCTAACACCCCAAATTCAGAATAAACTTTCTAAGTGGCATACTTATCTCCTATCCCAAGCTAGTCGTTCAGTGGTTATCTCCACAATTGCAGCGGTCGTTCTCCGATACCAAATGCAGTATTTTGCCCTTCCCAAAGGAATAAACAACCGCATCGAGATTCTTCAAAGGTCTTTATGGTGGGGAAAATCCAAAACCATCCATACCATTAACTGGTCCTCCATTTTCCTTCCTCGCAACTCGGGGGGACTAGGTTTCCGCCTTCCTCATCTTGATAACCAAGCTTTTCTCGAAAAATTAGATTGGCGCATGATTAAGAACCCTCAGGCCCTTTGGGCGAAACTGCTTACAGCCAAATACTTCCCAAAAGAACCCAAACCTTCTTTCCAAACTTAATCACTCATGGATTTGGAAATCCATTTGTAAACACTTCAACCAAGTTTCCGGCCTAATCTTTTGGGATGTCAATCAGGGCACGCATATTGATATCTGGCATGATTATTGGATCCCTGATCATCCCCCTCCTATTCCTAACATTAGGAATGTCAACCTTAATTGGGTGGCCCAACTCAAACATAGTAACACGTGGAACATAAATTTAATCAATCAGTGTTTTACTAATGATATTGCTAATGCCATTCTAAGTATTCACCTGCAGGAACATAAAGAGGATACGGTAAGATAGCCGCTAACGAAATCAGGTAACTACACTATAAGTTCGATGTACCATAATCTAAGAATGACAGAATCATATACACACTAAAATGAGGGTGTGAACTAGAGTTTTATCTTGAATATCAACACGACTCCTAAAATAAATCTCTTCCTATGGAAATGTTGCACGAACAGTCTACCCGTTAGAGACAAATTGGGTAATTTATTGGTAATTATTATACGCGTCCGTATTGCAACCAGAACAAAACTATTAATCATATCTTACTACATTGTAATTATGCCAGACCGATTTGGTTTTAATTCTAAATACTAACAGATAATATCACAAATGTCAAGGACTGGATTCTCAACTAGAGGATCTCGAGGATGATTTAATTAACCTTTAGGCTAAAATCTTATGATTTATTTTGAAGTTGAGATGTGAAAAATGCTTCTCTTCAACAAAAAAAAACACTATTTCCTCGTCACACCAGATTCTAAACTGCTACAATACCAAGTGTCAAAACAAACTTTATCAATAATAAGGTGAAATAAATTACATCAGTACATTGTATAAATTGATTTCGATACTTAATAAAGTATATATAGAATGTTGGATTTTCATTTCCTTTTGAATATATTTTTTTTGAGAAATCGACTACGTTCTATGTTAGTCGTTACAAGGCATTGATACATCACGAAGATGTGATAAGCTCGATAACTGCCTAAGTTAAACTAAAAAAAAAGAGGTCTAAAGCCCAACAAGATGAAAGATGCCTACAGCCCGGCAAATTTATTACATAATATATACTCCGTATTTATAATAACCCAAGTTCAACATTCCTGGATTTACACTTCCACTAGATCGAACCTGGGACCTCTTCGTTGCAGAAAAATGCACTAACCAACTGGGCTAGCAGTTGTTGGCTCCTTTGAATATTACTCCTACTACATTATTTCTGAATATGTAGAGTACATGCATTCCCTTTAAAAAAAAGATTACATGACAAGGCCCTATCGGTACAAATAGTCCATTCATCTCCCGAAATGAATCAAAAGTCCAAAAACAAACTATAAACTCACATCTAATCCAAAAACGGATCCCAATGCACTAAATCCCATCTCTTGGGATTTTTTTTCTTTCTTCCAACTTTATCCCTCTATACATATAATTCTGTACACATTTTTCAGAATTGTGATACATTATTTAGATAGTGTGGTACATTATTCAGATAGTTTGTACATTTTTTGAAATGTATGTTCTAATTGTCTAATGATTTACAATATGTACATTTTTAAGAATGTGTAAGGAATGATAATACAATGTATTTTTTTAAGCTTCTTTTATATTTTAACCATTATTGTCGCATTGTATTAGTTGTACCATACATTACATACAATGTATACTTCATTTGTATTTTATAATTCAACCATTACTCTAACATTGTCGAACTTGTACCTTACATTGCTCATCATGTTTTTCAAGCATTACTTATGATTTTCCATGCATTTTTCAGAATTATTGTACATTATTCACATAATTTGTACAATTTACCAGATACAATTACACACTTAAAAATGCATTGTACAAACTACCAGATACAATATACCAACATTGAATTAGAAATGCATTACATCTAAGACTCATACAAAGTCAAGTTCGTAACCTAATTTTTCAGATGCTAAGAACCTATAATAAGAGACTAAAATGGGTTACATATTTAAAAAACATTGTACAAACTGTCAGATGCAATATACAACTACCAGATGCATTAAACAAGCTACCAGATGCATTGCACAAACTACCAGATGTATAAAATTTGTTGACTGAGCGTATTTTGGCATTTTAGACAAAGGACTAAAAACCTATAGATCTGTAAGGGTGGAACTTGGACCGAATTTTTCCTAACTTTTGGACTTTCAACCCATGGCCCCTATTCAATATTGTATAGATAAGGGGAACTTCCAATATCCCAACAAGAAATTTCTTTATTTGATACTCAAAATTGTGAAACTTGGAATCCCCAACCCCATCAAACCCTCAATAGGCCCTCCAGCCTCCATCTTCACATTCATCATTGACTAACCACCAAATTGTTAGCTAACCCATCTCTCTCTCTCCCTCTCTCACTAGACTCGGGTTTCTCCAATTTCGTTCTGAGAAGTGAGATCAAGTAAGTTTTTTTTCTCTCCTCAAAATTTCCTTCTTTATGTATGCACACATTTATGAACTTGATTGAAAATTTGATAATCTTTTGTTCGGTATTAAATATTTTCTTTTCTTTTATGCTTTCAGATATAGCTGATTTTGGGTTAGTCTTTATTTTGTTGGATTTGGATTCATACCTCCAAATTTGGGAGTTTTGAATGTTAAAATTGAAACCCACTCTCAACTTGTTTGGGACACCCCCAAATGTTCGATTAAATGCCTAGTAATAATTTCTTTTTTTGTTGAAGAAAAGTGAAATATTGTACTGGAGCTCGAATGTTAACTACCGGTATCGAATATCAAATTTATCCAAAAAGTCTGCCTTGTTTATCATCAGTAGTGTCCATATTGGACATTCGGTGTAATAATATTCAACAATTTTAAGCTGTAATTGGTATGTGATTAGGCGATCTAATGAGTATTAACACTAATTCTTATTTGACGGTGGATTTGAGAACCAGTCTGGATGATGCATTTGGAGCATTAGAATGTTCTATAGATGGAGGAGACATCATGAGGTGTGAGGGTGATTCAGTTCTTGAGCCATACGAGGGTATGGAATTTGAGTCTAAAGATGCAGCTAAAGCATTTTATGATGATTACGCAAGGTGGGTGGGATTTATAATGGGTGTCATGTCATGCCGTGGCTCGGGGGTTGATTGGAAAATTCTTTCTCGCGGACTTGGACGCAATAAAGAAGGATATTGTGTAAGTATTAGAGAGAAACATGGTGTAGTTAGGAAGCAGCACGCACAAACGTGTAAGGCGATGATTTTGTAAAGATAGACAAGTCGGGGAAATGGGTTGTTACGAGATTTCTTAAGGATCATAACCATCCGTAGAGGTTTCTGCCCGTGAATTCCGTCATACAATGGTGAGTTCTTTTCATTTACTAAAATAAATATTTTTTCCAGTTTTTCATTGCCTTAACCAGTCTTCCTTTATACATTGTTCGGGCTCACCAAATTTCAAATTGTCTGTACCATCAATTATAGATTTATACGAAACAATAAGGCCTTATTGTCCTAGAATGCACGTGAAGTCACCTAACTATGGACATCTACATGAGTTTCGGTATCCAGCACCTTTAAATCCTATTATCCAACACCAAATCACCAAGATGAGTTTAGGTCCGTACGACATGGACACAAGGTTTCGCTATCCAACACTCTGTATACCTGATGCAACGCGTAGTAGGCAAAAGATTAAAGTATAGAGATCACTCCTCTATGATTGATTAAATCAAACGAAATTTTATTAATAAACTAAGCTCCCTTAACAATGAACATAAAAGGCCTATTTATAGGCTAGAAATCCTAAAATAATAGAAAAATTACTAAAACTTTAAAATATCTAAATCTGGAAAACTGCTAAAAACTAAAAAATTTTCTCTATGGCAACTTAAACTCTGAAACTACTAAACCTAGAATATATATAATTTGGGAACTACTAAAAATAGAAAATCTTCCTCTAGGTCATCCAATCCCTGACTTGTCACAGTCCCATTTCGCATAAAACCCTAATGTTATTTTCTCAGTTGCATCATCCTCCTCGGGTTTGACAGAGTTCGACCTCGAATTTGAATCGTCCTCGTCTGAATCATCTCCAGAATATGGTAATAACTGTTTGACATTAAAAACAATTGAGGAGTGCACATGGCTTGGCAATTTCAGACGATAAGCATTTTGATTAATCTTCTCAAGTATCTCCAATGGTCTGATTTTCTTTGCTGATAACATGTTATGTTCGCCCACTGGAAATCTATCTTTGGTTAAAACGATCCAAACATACTCGCCCTCCTCATACTCCACGTGTTCCTCTGGGCTCATCAGTAGCACGCATATATTTCTTCATCTTCTCCCACGAAGTTACCTTTGATTTCCCTGTTCTGGACCGCACCAACTAATGTTGTTTCCACCATGCAGTAGCCCTGTCACAAAGTCTAGTAGCCACAAGAAAAACCTGTCTATCCTGAGGTATCCCCTTAAACCTCTAGAATATCGTCAATCGCAGTTGGCCAGTCGAGGAATTCCTCATGTTGACAACATCCTCTGAATTCTGGGATATCAATCCTCAATCCCGCTTCCCATCTCCGAGAAACGTGATTGGTTTCCTTCTTCCCTGAACATCCCCAGCAAAAGGATTAACAAAATCATCTTCAGTAGATTCATCATCCCTTACTGAATAACGATTTGGTGAAGTCGGTTCCCAACAACAAGGCATCTAACCGATGCGTCAATCTTTCCATCATTCGAGTCATCTATTGCCACCATTCGTCAACACTGTCTAATCCAATGTTGTTAAAATTATAAGATTTAAGATTCAAATCGTAAGATCCAAATCGGATCGTAGCAAAATCGATTTGAATTGTTCATTAAATCTTTTTGATGATGAATCCTAAGATTTTTAATGTAAATCGTTTAGAAAATCGTGAATCGTGTGATTCAATTTGAATCCCACGATTTGTAATTGTTCTTCCAATTTGACAAAAACTGTATCGATGGATGAATAATATAAGGATAGTTCTTCCAGAAATAAGTATAAGGAAAAAGAGAACATTACAGAACACAAATCAGCATTTACAGAGCTAATCTCTTAGGTCGCTAAGTTTATTCTTTGGTTCTTCCATTTCCCTCTTCTTCTAGTTTTTTTTTCTGTTCATGGTTTGTATTTTTATTTCTGACGTTACACAAAGAAAGATCAAGTCATTATAGCATGTCTTTCAATATTCTAGAGTGAGAAAGAAGAAAGTTACAGCTGGATCCCAAGTTTATTTTTACTTTTATGCATAGAAAAGAACGCTAGCCTCTAGTTAAAATATTTAAATGAAGTAACTTGTTTAATTTTATTATTGTGTTTAAACAAGAAAAAGTGACATTCATATTGTGAATAATTATCACTATGTACATATATATTGTATGTAATTATGTATATTTTATTAGAAATAAAAAAATCTTACAATTTTCGATTTGAATCTACAATTCGATTTATTAAGTAAAAAAACGATGCGTGATACGATTTAACAACATTGGTCTAATCGTTGTTTCACAACTTGAATTAATGCTCTTTTATTAACAATATCCATAGGATTCTCCCTACCTACAACAGGTTGTCTTCTCGGTGACATTGTTAAAGATCGACGCAAGCTCTGATACCAACTGATGCATCGCGTAGTAGGCAAAAGATTAAAGTATAGATATCGCTCCTCTATGGTTGATTAAGTCAAACGTAATTTTATTCAATAAACTAAGCTCCCTTAACAATGAACATAAAAGGCCTATTTATAAGCTAGAAACTCTAAAATAATAGAAGTCTAAAATTACTAAAACTTTAAAATAATTAGAATCTATGAAACTGCTAAAAACTAGGAAAACAACCAAAATTAAGAAACTGCTAAAAACTAGAAAATCTTCCCTAAAACAACTAAAACTCTGAAACTAATAAACCTAGAATATATAAAATTCAGAAACTACTAAAAATAGAAAATCTTCCTCTAGGTCATCCAATCCCTGACTTGTCACGGTCCCACTTCGCATAAAACCCTAATGCTATTTTGTCAGTTGCATCAACACTAGTATGAAGTATCGAACAAGGCAACCTACTAACCCGATATTTTTATTGACAATGAATACTATATAACAAATTAGCTAGGTATTTTGTCATCTCATAACTTGCAATTATAAATCTCATCCATCAAGTATCTATCGTTAAGTTTTCACCACAGGATGTACTTCCACTAGTTTAACAACTTCTCAAGATAACTTCCCACTTATTTGGTTAACCAACTTCTAAAAATAATTACACCTCTATTTACTCCTTAAATCTCTCAATATTAGGTGTTTTCTGTGTGAGAGAAAGCTAGAGAAAGAATAGAGTCTCTATTTCGGGTTCAAATCTTCTTCTTCTCCATTTTCTTCATTTTGTCTCAACTCTATCTTTCTAAACCAGAAGTCAGTTTTTCTTTGATGTTCATAGCTATTTTTATAGTACAAGGAAAGATTCTGTAATTTCTACTGGTTATGTTAATTTTGGAGCAATTTTATAGTGTGATATTTTTTAATGAATGTACATGCTGATGCGAGGCAAGTTTGGGAGAATTTGAGGGGCTTGTCTTTGTTGTACGATGGTAGTGTGTGTTAATTTGTGTAACGTGATCAAGAAATAATGCCGTGCCGGAGGTACGTGCTATACCCTAGTTATACGCAGACGTGATCATATACAAGACTACATGTACAATGTGCAAACGCGAAATCTCATCAAATCACTGAACTGAATAAGATTATCCAACTAGATACCAAGTGTAGATGAATATATCAATTTCAAGATATTAGGATATGTAGAAAACAAAATGACATATTGACATAGTCCAATCTCAACAAATAAACGAAAATTACTACATATACTTCCCACTGAATTTATTTAGGTTCTTTCATAAACTAGTGCTTTTCGTTGAATTAAATCCTCTTTTGAAAGGTAAACTTCTCAGAGTAAGGGTTACATCGCTTGTCCGAAAGAAAACCAGGTTGATCAAAGTTGGACAACTATGATGAACTTGGAGTCCATTAAAAACCATGATCTCTGTTTTCAGATATCCCTTCTGTTGGTCACTGAACTGTTTTAGCTTATAAACAAAGTATTCTTCCAACTTTATTGGAATCTATGGAATGTTGGTGTCAATTTATAATTATTTTCATACATTTATCATGGTTGTCGATACTAACGTTCTGCTCAAAAATAATATCATCATCATTTTCCATTCTTAGAATGATTTCATTTTCTATTTGTTTATGCTTCTAGGACAAGAAAATACAAGAACTAACAATAGAGCTTCGGCGCAAGAACCGCCTATGTGCAGCATATCGAGAACAGATACATGCAATTATCAAAGACATTGAGGAACACAATGAAAAATTATCAACAAAAGTTCAGATTATATTTAACAATATGAGAGAAGTCGAATCAGAAGATCAAGAACCGTCATAACAGAATGAGCCCCACTCGTCAATAGTGTATATCTGAACTTTCTTCTTCGATGCGTCTAATCAATTTAAGTACGTATGAAGTTTCGGGGTTTTTTTTTCTTTAGATGCTCCTAACGAAAAATATTATAAGATTGTGAAATGAAGCTTAACAGAATTTTCTTCAAATAGATACACCGAAGAGAAGAATATAATACAATTATCTATTATCACCATGAAATCAAACCTCAACAGAGACATTACTAATTAAAAGAAGTGATTTCCTTTCGAGTGTTTCACTAAGGTGCTGTTTGTTTTTTAAATTATTCAGATCTGAAATCTGAATTGGAATCAATTCAGATTTCAGATGTTTGTTTTTCTAATTTAGAGAAATCTGAATGGTTGACTGAATCAGCTCCATGTCTGAATGGGCTGAAAAAATAGTCCACATTTTTCGGACTTCAAAAGAAGTCTGAAACAAGGTCCATCATCTGAAATGAGTCAAAATGACTGTTATGCCCCCATTAGTTAGAATATTTCTCTCCAAGTATTTTACCACCACCACCACAAACCAGCCGCCTATACCACCACCACCACCACCACCACCAACCATACCGGCACCACCACCAACAACCTTACAATCACCGCCAACACCAACCATACTGTCACCACCACCAGAACTCACTAGCACAATCATAAAATAGGCCACTACATGAGGAAGATCAAACCCTCACTGGATCTACTATTGAAACAGAGAGTGCATTCTTCGTCGATCTACTACTGTTCGAGAGACAAGACGACTGAGAGATAGATACGAAACCCTCACCGTTTACTATTAGAGAGAGAAAGCGACTGAGAAAGAGAGCAAGATGAAATTCTTCGTCGATCTACAGTTAGAGAGAGGGAGAGAGCAAGACAAAACATTTACCGATCAACTGTAAGAGAGGGAGAGAACGAGACGAAGCCATTCGCTAATCACTGTTAGAGATCCACTTTTAAAGAGGGAGGGTGAGACGAAACCCTAAAGTTTTCTGTAGAGAAATGTAGAAGGAGGGAGGAACTTTTAGGGTTTTCATTCTCACACAGAGATGGAGAAAGAGGGGGAGAGGGATTAGGGTTTTCTAGACAAGGGAGGATAAATAGAGATTAGGGTTTTGTTTGTCCAAAATAACAAATAGGGGTATAAATGTCAAAACTTTATTTCAGACCTAATAATTCAGATTTAGAAAACAAACATCTAACTTGTAAATTAATTCAGCCAATTCAATTCAGCAAATTCAAATTCAGCCAGTTCAGATTCAGACTTCCAAAAAAAAACAAACAGCACCTAAGATTTTCACATACAGATTACAGATAGTTTGAGTAGTGTAGATCTATATTAGGGAAAGAATGTATTTGGCAACTACACTAAGCCAAATAGACAAGTTACAGTTAAATGAAGTTACTTGTTCTCAATTATGTGTTCTACGAGGAGATTCTCCTTTTTATTTAGCAATTGGACTTGATTGTACCATATATCCTTGCAAATAAGTTACAAATTCTCAAGAAGCCACAACCTCTACTATTTGGCACAACAGATTGGGTCATTTATCTGATTCCATTTTGCATTTACTTATGAGAGATAAGCTCATAACTTTCACTTTCAAGCCTAAAAAGGGTATTTGTCACTTTTCTCAATTAGCAAAGAGCAAAATGTCTACCATACTCAACCTCAAAGAGTTACACAGAAGCACCTCTTTATCTTATACACTCAGATATTTGTGGGTCATCTCCTATCAAAACAAAACATGGTGATAGGTATTATATACTCTTTCTTGATGATTATTGCAGACACTTATGGATTTAACCTTTAAAAGTAAGGTCAGATAGTTTGATTTGGTTTAAGAAATTTAAGGCTGCTTCTGAGAACCTATTCAGCACCACCATCAAATATTTTCAGAGTAATGGTGCTCCTGAGCTATCTAAAGGGGAGTTCAAAGAATTTTTAGATGATTGTGGCATTTTTTTCAGAAGCTCTTGTACACCTCAATAGAATGGGAGAGCTGAAAGGAGAAATAAACAAATCACTGAAGTTGGTAATACTTTTTTCTTTCAATCTCATTTACCAAAAGAATATTGGTTTGAAGCATACTCTACTGATGTTTTTCTTATAAATAGACTTCCCACAAAATTACTTACTGGAGTCACAGACAAAACAAACTTAGTCTGAAGTTTTCTCTGTGTGCTTTCTTGGGGTATAACATTCATCACAAGGGTTACAAATGTCTTGATGTTGAAACTGAGAAGCTTTTTGTCTCTAGAAATGTTCTCTTTGATGAAGACATTTTTCCTTTCTCCACCAAAGAGACACCTGTTGCTTCTACATCTGTTGTTTCTAAGCAGTTAACTCTCTCACATCATATTGAATTTGGCTGTATTCCACATCAAAATGTATCTACTGTTGAAACCACAACATCAAGTGTATTACCAACACCTATAGCAGTTCCTCCTACTGTGTCTGTTCATCCTATGAGAACAAGATTAAGAGCAGGTATCACTAAACCTCAAAGGCTGCCTGATGAATATGCACTATATAACAGTTATCATTCTCTTCGAAGTGCTTTTCTCACTCTATTACAACAACTTCCTGAGCCAACAACTTATAAACAAGCAGCAACTGATCCAAATTGGTGTAATGCAATGCTGGAAGAATACCAAACCTTGTTACAAAACAAAACATGGTCTCTAGTACCATCATCTTCATCAATGAACATTCTTGGTTGCAAATGGGTATTCAGGGTCAAGTACAAGACAGATGGTTCAGTGGAGAGATACAAGGCAAGGCTAGTTGCCAAAGGTTTTAATCAGAAAAATGGCCTAGACTATTCGGAGACTTTTAGTCTGGTTGTTAAAGTCGCTACCATCAGAATGATGCTTAACTTGGTTGTCTCTCATGGATGGGATCTTTTTCAGCTTAATGTTTCAAATGCTTTTCTTCACGGGATTTTGGAAGAAGAGGTATTCATGACTCCACCCCCTGATTTTATCGATACTTCTTATCCTTCATATGTGTGTAAGTTGCACAAGAGCCTTTATGGTTTAAAACAACCTCCTAGAGCTTGGTTCAATCGATTTGGCTCATTCTTAGTTACACTTGGCTTTAAGAAAAGTGCAAATGATCATTCAATGTTCATCAACACAGTGGGTTCTTCTCTACAAATCCTATTACTTTATGTCGATGATATCATTCTCACTGGAAGCAACTCTCATGATTTGGCTGGTCTACTACTTTGAAATCTGAGTTTGCTATGAAGGAACTTGACTCATTACACTTCTTTCTGGGGATTGAGGTTTCTAGGAGTTCTTCAAATGATTTTCTCTTGACTCAAATAAGTATGCTTTGGAGTTACTGAACAAAGCTTCTTTGTTGGATTCTAAGCTAAGCAGTACACCAATTTCAGGGGGCACCAGGGGCGGCCGAGGCCCAAAGCAACCAAAGCGGCTGCTTTGGGCCTCATTTTTACGAGGGCCCCAAAACTCTAGTTAATTAAAGGCACTTCCCACAAAAAACAACTCAGCAAAACCTGTTAGATCGTGGCCCATAACTTTATGATACCAGCGTACCTATTCGGAAAAATCACAATCAAAAGTGTGGGCCCACCATAAATATTACTCCTAAAAGTTCTTATTGTTTCTCCTCTTTCTCCTGTTGGACCGTGGGCTTATACAATTAAAGAAAACCTAGTTTTCTTGTCTAACCTAAGTTTTTAATTGTATAGGCCTAAACGTTTTTCAAACCCTGTTATCTTTTCTTTTCTCTTTCTAGGTTACTAAATATTTCTCTCTGAAATTTTTTTGGTTTTCCTTCCCTTTGATTGTGCTGAAGATCAAGTCTCTAACAATTCTCCCTTAACCATTCTCCCTCTATATTCTACAGAGGTAATGGTTCTTTGTTTTTGACTTTTTCTTCCATTATTTTTATGAATTCTATTCTTCTCTAGTTTTTCTAATTTATTATAATTATATTAGATGTTCTCTTTTTAAAAAGAAATAAATTAATTTCTATCTTGTTGGTGAAGAATAAGTGTTAATTTATTATATTAGATAGTAGTATCAATTAAACGAGATGTGAACAGAAAAAATAGAGTATGAACGCACAATTAATAGCTTTGCATCTCAAAAGACAAAAAGGATGTTTTCGAAACATAATTAGCTCATCTCTATATGTAAATTGGATTTTCTTACACATTATATAGTTCAGGTTTATGATCTTTAGTTATTTTTTTCATACTATTTATCTGTTACAACAAAAAAAATTATAGCTACGGTAAAAATGGGCCCCAAATTTTCTTTACTTTAGGCCTCCCAACTACTTGGGCCGACCCTGGGGGCACCAGGCTCTTCAAGTTGGATGAGGATTTGATTTCTGATTCCACCTCTTATAGATTTCTGGTTGGGGGACTTCAGTTCTTACCATGACAAGACCTGATTTCTGATCCCACCTCTTATTGATCACGTGAGGGAAACTGAAACTTTCCGTAATATTTGCACCAAACAGTCGGAAAATAGCATTTTTCGAGAAACTATTTCTTTTTTCCTAGGAAAAATCCCTATCAAACACAGCCTTAGATGGAAGACTCTATTTGAACCTGCCTTAGGGAGTTAGTTATTTTAGAAATTACCAAGATAACGCAAATTTGAATTCAAAACTTTTCTTCGTGACATTTTAAAAGCTAAAATTTTCCTATCAAATAGTTGAGCAAACTACAGACCAATTACTTCTACATACTTCCATTGGAAATGTAACAAAATTAAATTTGATTTTACAATGACTCTTTGTAATGGAACACATTTATTTATTAATAATCTGATACATTTACTTGTTTGATGGGTGGAAATCAGGCGGGCCCGGTCAGACAACTCCTTCACAGATTCGGGCCGGTCAGGCTCGAAGTTTGGTTGTCCGTTAAGATCTAGCGGGCACTTCGGACCGAATTAATTTGACACTCAGAGTGCTCGCGGCTCATTACCGCCCACAACCCCCTCAGATTTTAGCAGACGCGGGTGGTCGGTTTGTGGGCTACCTGAAAAAGAAAATTTAAAATTAAAATATAAAATGAGGACACAAATTACAAAAAGAAAAACACAAAAAACAAATATTTCCATTAAAAAATACATATAAAACGTCTTAGTATGAAAATTAATTTACATCCTACATCTTAGATATGTAAAGATAAAAGATACACCAAAAAGAATGTAGGTAATAAATAAAAAATTTTCTACAGACTAAAACTCTGACTCTTAGAGTGTCACATATGATTTTTTAGAGTTCTGTTAAAACATCTTCTTCAACAGGAGACTTTGTTACACTCTACTATGAGGTGGATGCACTTATTATAAATAGTCTCAATAGAAACACTCCAAAATTAGAGTTTCTGCTTAAGTTTTCTAAATGTCACCTACTCGGACTCCACAATTTTAAACTAATTTAAATTCTTGCTGTTTAACTACTTTTCCCTATTGAATTTAAGAAGTATGTTGAAAATCTCTATTGGAAACAAAAAAGGTTTAGAGTGTCTCTAACTCTATATTGACACCTAAAAAGAAAATCTTCATCGGAGACAAGTAGAACTTTTAGAGTTTTGTTAGAGTGTCACATCAGAGATGCTCTTAGATAACTTACCGATTTTTAGATATCTAAAGATTCATTTCCAAAGAGATACATCAAAAATTCAAAAGATACACCAAAAAGATAACTTACATAAGAATTACAGAATAGATTTAGATATCCAAAGATCAAAACTAATCAAAATTATGTACAAAAAGATCTTAATATCAAAGATAACTTACATCCTAATGGAACACAAGACAAAATAGAAAAGAAAAAAGAGGTGAAACTACAACAGAACACTGCTTCTCTGATCTTATTTGATTAGCACAACCTCTCAATAGAACATTGTTTCTTTGATATTTTCTAATCTTCTTTATCTTTCGCTAGAATTCTAACACGAGAGAAATCTATTTATATTCCCAACCCTAAATTTGATGGGTTAGACTAAGGGGCACTAAAAAAAAGTGAGAGGGGTGATACATGATATTGGGTGGTCTCTATGGCTATGGTTGCGGGCTTTTATTTTCCGAAATTTTCGAGCCGGCCATCAAGTGGAGAGTTCTGCCTGTGTCCCGCCTACTAAAACATGCCTTTACGGGTCGGGTAAGCCCCGACTCGGGCTTTTTCAGTCTGCCAGATCTTCACGGTCCCCGCGGTCACACGCGGATCACGGATTTCCTGACCTTTTTCCCAGTCCTAGGTATGAGTACTTGGTATGGTTCCGATCACCCATGTATCCACTAACTTTGGGTGGGGTGGTTGGAAGTGTAACTTATTTTGTTTGGAAGTTTTATAGGGCCCTCCCACTTTTGTTAAAAGGCCTCCCCATGAATTCATTGACTTGGTAAATAGTCATTGACCTTGTTTGGTTAAAGGGCCCCCCATACAATGGTTTAAAAATACCCATTTTAAGGGTGTATATCACCCACATTAGCAATCTACACATCTTAACGCTAATCTCTCCAAAACTCAAATCCCTAAACAATCATCTTCTTCCACTTTAGTGATAACCAAACTTTTAAAAAACTAAACATAGGGGTTGAGGAAGATAAAAGTGGAAGATAAAAGAGGAAGATGAAAAGAGGGAAAGAGGGAGAGAGAACGAGAGAGAAATCGAGAGAGAATGAGGAAGAGATGAAGATGAAAATGGCGTTAGTGATAGAGTTGAAAGATTTTACAGAGAGTGAGAGAAGATAAACTGAAGAAGAAGATGAAACATAGCTACTGGTCCAATTTTCGGTGGGCTCAGGCCGAATTATGCAATATTTACGGATCGAGCCCACCCAAAAATGTTGCAAAATTCGGCCCGAGCCCACCGAAAAATGTTACAAAATTCGGCTCGAGCCCACCGAAAAATGTTACATAATTCGGTCTGAGCCCACCGAAAATTGGTCCAGCAGTAATTAGTGCTACTGGCCCAATTTTCGGTGGGCTCAGGCCGAATTATGCAACATTTACAGCTCGAGCCCACCGTATTTGTCACCAGTAGCTTTTCGGTCTGGTGCAACCGGAAAGCTCACTTGGGGGTTTTCTTCCTCTCTTGATTTTCACCTGCTTCTAGACCAAATAAGGTCCGCAAATCTTCTTCCTTGTGTTGCTAACCAGTAGATTCAAGTATTCAAACAATATAGCTTCAAAAAATCGAAAAAAACTAAACCTAGGGTTATGAGGAAGAAGAAAGAGGAAGAGATGGAGATGGAAAGAGGAGAAAGAAAGAGAGAGAAACCGAGAGAGAATGAGGGAGAGATGAAGATGAAAATGGCGGTAGTGATAGAGGTAATAGATGAAGAAGATGAAACAAAAGTTATGAGGAAGATGAAAGAGGAGTGGGGCTTTTGATTGGTTAAAGGACTTGATAAAAGCTAGAGAGAGAAGAATTAGTTCTCTAAATCACTCGAAAGATTGTATTAATTTGTTAAAGTTCTAAGCTTTTATAAGCTTTTACATTTCTGTTATAAAGAGAGAGAGAGAGAGAGAGAGAAGAGTTTCATTCGGTTACAACCATAACTAACTAGTTTGTTAGGAATAGTTAGTTATGGTTATTATATTAGTTTTAGCTATAGGCACCTCAGTCTTTATCTTTCTTACACTCTAATTACACCATCCCTTACATTCTTCTTTGTAAATGTAACACTATGTTTACACCTCTATAACCTTCACTGTCATGCCCCCTCAAGTTGATGGATCGAACAGGACCATTAACTTGCTTCGAAGAGATGTTAAACAAATCTTTAGATAGTCCTTTAGTAAGCAAATCCGCAGGCTGCTCCAAAGAGGGAATATGCCTAATTTCAAGCTGACCTGAAGCAACCAAATCTCTCACAAAATGGTAGTTAACTTCAATTTGCTTAGTTCTAGCATGACAAATAGGATTAGCAGCTATGTTCTTTGCTCCCAAATTATCACAATAAGCAATCATAGGAGAGGTAATCTTCTGATTCAGCTCAACAAGGAGATAGGAAATCCAGAGCAACTGTTGCTTCTTCGAACACCAAGAGACAAGAGATTGGCCAAGTACAACACAGAACCCACTTGTAGATCTCTTTGAATCAGGGCAGCCATCCCAATCTGAATCTGAGTAACATCTTAGTTTGGAAGTATCATCAGGTGTAATAGTAATCCCACAATCAATTGTTCCTTTTAACATATCTAAGAATTTTCTTCATTAATTGAACATGGGAAGACTTAGGTGTTTGCATGAACTGAGCAGCATAGTTCACAGCATAGGCTAAGTCTGGCCTTGTCATGGTGAGGTATTGAAGACCACCTATAATGCTTCTGTAAAAAGTAGGATCAGAGACAATGGTGCCATCAGATGCTGAGAGTCGATTCCCACTTATTACTGGTGTAGTACTTGGTTTACAATCTAGCAAATCAGCTTTCTCAAGTAATCCAAGAGCATACTTCTTTTAGGTAAGGAATAAGGCAGAAGAAGATGATGTAGCTACCTCAATTCCCAGAAAGAAGTGAAGAGGTCCCAATACTTTCATAGCAAACTCCTTGCTAAGAGTGTTTATAAGAGAATTCATAAGAGTGTCATTGCTTCCAGTTAGAATTATGTCATCAACATAAAGAAACAGTACCATCATAGCAGAAGTAGTAATTTGAATGAACATAGAATGGTCATGAGCACTCCTCTTGAACCCAAGTGAGAGCAAAAAGGACCCAAATCTTTGAAACCAAGATCTAGGAGCTTATTTCAACCCATATAAGCTCTTATGAAGATGGCAAACATAAGAAGGAAATTCTGAATCAATGAAGCCTTGGGGTTGAGTCATGAACACATTCTCTTGAAGAAGACCATGCAAGAAAGCATTTGAAACATCTAATTGTTGAATTTTCCATCCATTAGAGACAGCCACGTTTAGAACAGTCCTTATAGTAGCAGCTTTCACTACTGGACTAAAGGTTTCAGAATAGTCCAAACCATCCTTTTGATGATAACCTCTGGCAACTAATCTAGCTTTATACCTCTCAACTGAACCATCAGACTTGTATTTTACTTTAAATATCCATTTACAACCCAATAGATTCATAGATGAATCAGGAGGAACAAGAGACCAAGTTTCATTTCTTTGTAAAGCCTGAAACTTCTCTTTCATGGCATTTACCCATTTTGGATCAGAAACAGCCTCTTTGAAAGTAGAGGGTTCCTTATGATGAAGCAATAAGGTAAGAAAGGACTGAGCTATTGGGTGTCTAATTGATAAATGAGAAATGTAATCAGGAATGCATTTGGGTTTAGAGATTCCATTTCTTAATCTAGTAGTCATTCTATGACTTGGTTCAGGTGCAGAAGATTCATTAGCTGAGGTACTGAGTTGTGGTGAATCTTCTATGATTGGACTATTTGAAGCATTTGGAGGTATTAGATGCTAAAGGCAATTGCAAAGTAATAGGTGGGTTTTCAGAGGTGGAGTTAGAAATGGTAGACACAGCAAATGGAAAGGTAGTTTCTTCAAAGACCACATTTCTTGAGATATATATTTTATGAGAATCTAAACACTTATAGCCTTTGTGAGAAGAGCTATAACCAATAAAGACACACCTAGAAGACTTTGGACTAAGTTTGTCCTGCCCGATAGCTCCTAAGTGTGGATAACACAAGGAACCAAAAGTTTTTAAAAGAGAATAATCAGGAGGTTTATTGAACAATACCTCATAGGGAGACTTACTTTGAAGAAGTCTTGTAGGAAGTCTATTGATGGTGAAGACAGCAGCTGAGAATGCCTCAAACCAATAGCATTTTGGTAGATTAGATTGAAATAACAAAGAATTGCCCATTTCAGTAATTTGCCTATTTCTCCTTTCAGCTCTTCCATTTTGCTGTGGAGTATAAGGACAAGAACTTCTAGGAAGAATACCACATTGATCCAAGTAAGCTTTGAAATCTCCCTTAGTCAATTCCAACGCACCATCACTTTGAAAATACTTAATAGAAGTTGAGAAGAGATTCTCATTAGAAGTCTTGAATAATTTGAAGTATTTGAGACTATCTGACTTATATTTCAGAGCGTAGATCCAAAGAAACATACTGAAATCATCTAGGAACAAGATAAAATACTTTTCACCATCAACACTAACCTCAGGAGAAGGACCCCAAATATCACAATGAATTAGATAATTCAGTATAACTCTCTGAGTTAGGAAAAGGTAGTAATTTACTCTTAGCTAAAGAGCAAGGATGGCAAAGACTCTTAGAAGGTTTATCTTGTACTGAAATCAACTTGTTTCTTGAGAGAAGATGAATAATAGTATCTGAGGTATGACATAATCTAGTGTGCCATACTGAAAATGGAGCAGCTAAAGATACTACATAAGCACATTGAGAATCATCTTCCTGTATCCCAAATATGATAGGATATAGATGATTTCTTACTGACCCCTCATTTAAAATATCATCAGACCATAAGTCCCTAATTTGATATCCCCATGGTGTAAATTTCAGTGAACATTGATTATCATATGTGAACTTTGAAATAGATAGAAGATTCCTCTTGAGGTTAGGGACATATAGCACATTGAACAAATCAAAATTGTAGTTTTGAGTATGGAGTTGAGCATTACCTATAACAGCAATAGGGATGGACAGTCCATTACCCACCATTACAAAATCCGAACCCTTATAGACTTGCTGATCAATGATAGTAGTGGGATCATTTGTCATATGGCTTGTGGCACCAGTATCAGCCATCCATACTTTTTCAATGACAGTGTTAAGAGCTTCATTAGAAACCAAGTCTTTTGAAGGTAATATGACCACCATATTAGCCTCTTCATTAGAAAAATCATCTGAATTAGAGTCAAAATATGACTCATATAATTCCTCCTCTATTGGAGAACATTTTTCTCTTTTTTCATTTTTACATTCTTCTGTTCTCTCGTACAGCTTCACCTTCTAAATTGGATGAGATTTCTTTTTTTTTGGATTTCTTTGCAGGAACTACTTCTTCCTCTGCTGCTTTCCTTTTTAATGGACTTCTTCTGAGAGGTGTAGAATCCTTGGTAGCTTTAGGTGTCACTTTTGTCTTCGGTGCCATTGAATTATCCTGCACCCGAAATTAAAATGTTCTCATTATTATAGAACCCTAGAATCACAATTTACAGTAAATTTCATGAAATTTATACATGATAAAATGAAGATTAGTAAAATCATGAAAGCAAACAACTTGAAATCATACCAAAAACACTTAACAACTCACCAAAATTGGGCAAAACACATAACTAACCCTAGCCCCCAAAAATCAAAGAATCAAAAATTTAATGGCAGATATGAAAACGATTCTTCATTAAGATATAACAGTATGTGTAATTTATAACACTCATCACAAATTTTAAGGTTTATTACTAAGCTTACAACTTCAAAAATAGGATCAGAACGTAA
>BEHA01050444.1:61260-103638 GCA_002897215.1 Eschscholzia californica subsp. californica | reverse complement strand
AGCTTATTGATGATGATCAAATTGACCAAGTACAAGTTGAATTACTACATTATAGAGATGCAAATGCATCACTGGGGCATCCATATGCTATGAGATCAAGAACAACAATGCAACCACGTAAGTTTTTTTTCATAATGTCACATTTTTCTTGAATATGTGATTATCTTGATATAAAAATTTACTTTTTGTGAATAAATAATAAATATAGATCAATGGTGGAGGCTACATGGTAAAGGACTGCCTCACCTCCAAAAGTTTGCTATTAAAATTTTGAGTCAAACATGTAGTGCCTCACCATGTGAGCGCAACTGGAGCGCCTTTGACCATGTAAGTTATATATCAATTTCTAATTTTTATTTATAACATTAAATTACACACTTTCTTGATGCTTTTGTACATTTTTATTCTCCAGGTACACTCAAAGAAGAGGAACTGCTTGTTGCAAGCGAAATTGAACGATGTTGTGTATATTCAATACAATAGGAAGCTGGAAGTTCGATACCTGAGGAAGAAGAATGCATGTGGCAGCAATAGAGATGATGGTCTTGATCCAATTCTTCTGAAGGAGGTTGAAGAAAATGATGAATGGGTTATTCCAAATGATGAAGAACTTCAAGATTTCGTCAACATGGGTGATTCTCTGACATGGCAACAAGTTCGGCAAGCTCAAGGAGTGACTAATCTAAGAGGACCAAGAACGAGGAGCCAATGGGCTTCTGGTTCAAACACATGTCCGTCTTATACACTTGTTGATGAGGAGGATGCCGAAGAAGTTGAACTTAAAGTTGAAGGATCACGATTTTTAGAGAGTGATAACGTGTTTTAGTAGTGGAATATGCTTTGGGATTTGGGAACTGTGTGTTTTAGTTTGTTTTGCTTTGGTTTAAGACATGTTAAGACTGGAAGTATTGCTTTTGTTAGACATGTTAAGGCTAAGAGTTTTTGTTCTTTGGTACATTTTAAGTTTTAAGAATGATATTTCTTTACTGTTGGTTGAACTCAACTTTTGGAACTTAAATCATAAGTTATAACTAGCTTGTTTCTTTTAATATGTATATTATTTTAACATGTTATAGTTTGATTCTGTAGGTACATACTAACATACATAACAATGAGCATTCAACACTAAAAGAAAGTTGGAAAGCATCATTGTCAAAGGATGAAATGTAAGTATCATCTCCAATTTATTGTTTTCAACACTAAAATTGAATGTTATGCACTTATACATGTGTATATACAATATATATTATATAATTTTATATTCCGATGAAATCCGACTGGTCCCGATGAAATCCGACTGGTCGCTAGTCCCCAGTTGACCGCCTCGGCCCATTTTCCGATTTTTCCAGCATAGACAGTAGGACATCTGTTTTCTGAGATAACTCCTGGAGCCTTTGAGATCTACGAGGGGCCTGAGCAACTTTTGGAGTGTTCTCAACTATTTGAGATGTCTCCTGCGAATTTAATTCGACTTATGAGGGAGGTTCCACGAGTTTCTCTATCTCGACCTCATTTTCCTCTTCCATGCTTTGTGGATAGATAGGAGCCTCTAAACCTCTTGATATCTCTATATCCGTGTTTATTTGTTCCTCATATCGAATTTCATCGATATCTACATTTCTCCCACTTGTCTGTTTGGAAAGGAATTCCTTTCATGAAAGACACCATCTCGAGCAACAAACACTTTATTCTCAGATTCGTGGTAGAAGTAGTAACCCCTTGTCTCTTTTGGATAGCCCACAAAGATACATTTGTCTGATTTGGGTGCGAGTTTATCTCCTTGTAAACGTTTTACATAAACTTCGCATCCTCGGACTTTGAGAAAAGACAACTTTGGAACCTTTCCAAACCATAACTCATATGGCGTCTTTTCTACAGCTTTTGACGGAGCTCGGTTAAGTGTGAAACAAACCTTTTCTAGAGCATACCCCCAGAACGTGTTTGGAAGATTTGCTAAACTCATCATAGATCGAACCATGTCTAACAAGGTGCGATTTCTCCTTTCGGAAACACCATTCATCTAGGGTGTTCCTGGCGGAGTGAGTTGAGATACTATACCACAACTCCTAAGATGATCGTCAAATTCTTGACTCAAATATTCACCACCTCGATCGGATCGAATGGCTTTTATTTTTTGGCCAAGTTGATTCTCTACTTCGTACTGAAATTGTTTGAGCATGTCAAACGATTCGGACTTATGCCTCATCAAGTATATGTAACTATAACGAGTGAAGTCATCAGCGAACGTGATGAAGTAGCCATAGTTACCTCTCGCCGGAGTACTCATTGGTCCGGATACATCCGTACGTATGAGTTCCAAAGGTAACCTGGATTCGCAACATCTGACCGTAGCCTTTTGGTTTCTATGTTAAAGACTTCGTTCTCAATATTCGTAATATAGAGACCGTTGTATAACTTAGCACTGGTATAAAACATTTCACCTTTATATAAAGAACAATGCTGGTTTTTTACTAATAGGTGATATCCCTCTTTGTCTAATTCTGAGACAGAGATAATGTTTTTAGAAATAGAGGGTACATAATAGCAATTATTAAGTTCTAAAACTAGACCAGTTTCTAAAGGTAGACTGAATGTTCCTACAGCTTTCGCAGCAACCATTGCTCTATTTGCTACTCGTATGACAAGCTCCCTTGCAGATAAATACTTGATTCCCTTAAGGCCCTGCACATCAAAAATGATATGAGCACCACATCCGGTATCGAATACCCAGGATCGAGAATCAAATGTATTTGCTAAGTTAACTTCGATAACATAGATACCTTGGTCGGAACCGTGAGTTCCTTCCTTCTTCCCTTTGTTCTTCTGAATCAGTTTAAGTTCTTTCTTTGATTCAGACATTCCAATGGCCCTCCGGATTGTCTAGGAAGTCCCGTACTTCCTCAACCGTGATTTGTTTCGTGACATGTCCCTTAATCGGCGGATGATTGTGTGCGCATCCATTTTCCTGAATCTCTTTTGAAGATTAGGCTCCATGGTGGCCAACATAAAGTAAGTTACTGAAATTGATTTCATCCGAACACTTTTGGCCTGCTTTTGTTCCTCAACCTTTGAGTTCTCAGTTATCCTTGGAATAGGGGTATCCAGTACGCTTTCTTTGTTTGTGGACTTGAGAACACTTCTCAATCTCTTTTCCCAATCAAGGAAGTTATCCATGTTCAATTTGTCCTCATCGAGGATTGAACATAGGTTGAAAAGATTGATTTTCGCCATAGTAAAACTACATGAAACAGAAAAAGGATTTTGCTAAGTATTACATTCGATAATTTTTGCAAAAAGTCCTAAGTTTTTGCCACATTATTCAAGATAAAACGTGTCCCAAGATGAATAATGCGATTCCGAGATCCCATCTCTCAAAGATTAAGCGGACTACGGCTCTGCCCTAAACGTGTCTCCAGACGTGTCCCCCAGCAGTCTGAGACGCGTCTTGCAGACTCGTCCTCGAGGCTACTGGTCCGGCCAGGAAGCTTCCTGGCCGGACCTATTGAGTTTCTTAACTCAATAGTTTCCTTTTTTGATTTTTTTTTATTTTGTGTTGGGCAATTCTAAATTGCTATTTCCAAAATTTGAAACACTTCTAAATATCTCAAATTCTTTTAGAACCATTCTAAAATTTCCAAATTTTGTTTTTCACAAGTTTCCAAAAACTTAAAACAACTCTTTTAATTTTGAAATCTTTTGACAAATACTTGAATCTTATTCAAAATTAATCAAAATTTTGTGTTCAAAACACTTTTAAACACAATAATCTATCTAGAAAAGCATGGAATTCGTCCAAAACTTAGATAAGATAGGCTAATTCCAAGAGGCTCTGACGCCACTGTTGAGTTTTACACCCTTCTACTAGTGTTTATAGCGGAAATAAGAGATCTAATGTCTACACTAGTATTCCCAGGATCACATGCATAAGCCCATAATAATAATAAGTAAAACTAGAAAGATAAATACCTTATTCGCTAGTTTTCCCTCGAACCTTTCCAATTGCTTATGAGAAGACCAACTTGATCTCCCACCTTGTTGTTTAGCTAGCACACCAATGGTGGTTGGAAGAAGAACTCCTTTTTGCTTGACTAGATAGATAGTTAATGGGAATTAGCTCACTTTCTCCTCTCTACTTGATATGGTAGAGTAAGAAAGCTTAGAGAGGAATTCCACATCTCATTCTCTGCCCCAAAAGTGTTTATATAGAACCCTAATGAGAATACACCGTCTCAAAGGTTTCCTAAAACACCCTTTAGAATAAGATTTAGGGAAATAGTCGAAAATAACAACTATTGATATTTTCTCAATTCCCTAATAAGGAGGATTCCAAACACCAAGAAGTTTTTCCTGCATACTACTGGATATGTCAGAAATCTCCTCTCAAAATTTCAGCCCAATCCGAGCCCTAGAAGTGCTCGAATCGGCTAAGGCCCAAAAACCCTGTTTTTCGCCTTTTTGTACTATCTTTGACTAATTCCTTTTTAGGCCTATGAGATATGTTTATGGGACATTCCCATTGTTATATCTCACTCCCACTAGTCATATCCTAGATTAATTTGACACTCTTATGTGTAACCCGTTGTAGGATCCGATCGAAGTTAGCCGCGAATTACTTCGTAATTCGACGATCGTAGTTGGTCTCTAGCTAAAACTCTACGATCCCTAAATCAATCGGAGTTGATGATCTTCCACATCAATTGTCCTATCCGACAAATTGTTCGCATTGTCACCTTGGTCGAAGGACTCCTTCAACTCCTGCACTCCTTATGTCAGCTCCTCTTCCTTACTCCTTGCTCCACTGCTCTTGTTCGTCTGTCCCCGAGGGGGAAAAACCTGCAAAGGGTTCGAAAACCGCTCCGACGCTCAAGCCAGTCAGGGTGCTCTTTGCAGTAAAAGAATGAATATTGATTGATCCTTTTAGGGGGAGAGTTATGGGAACTCTGAGTTTCTTGTGATCTTTTTTGGGGTAAGAGATCGTGTCTTCTGAAGGACGATGTGGGGGGCTTTTTATAGGCGATGTTAAGCCGTTGTGATTAACAGCGGCAGTGAGGCGGTTGCCTTCAATTTGAAGGCAAAGTTTCCTTCCTTGAGTATCTAGGGTTTCCCTTAGAGTCTATCTCGGATCTTTGATAAGTGGAAGTTCCTAAGTTCAAGGATCCTTTGTAGATATCTTGCCGATGTGATAGTTTCTAGAAGAGGAGTTTCCTCCTTTAGTTACGTGGAGTTCAAGCTGACTTAAACACTTCGAGATGTGTAGCCGACTGAGATCTTTCTGGAAGATTCGAGATTAAGTCAATAGATCGCTTAGCGATGCTGCCTTCCCAGTTCTGGGCGTAAGACATTGTTCGGACCTATTTAGACCCCCCTCACTCCTCTGAAGACCCTATGGTTGATCTGTCAGTGCCAAGGGCACTTTGCAAGGCTGGTTTCTTCTGGCCGACCTCCTAGTTAGGGGAATATTTGGTGGACCATCAGGGGCTCAGCTGTCCTGCTGCCTTAAGCCGGGCTGACCCAGTAGACTTTAGGTCTGATCTTGACTCTTCAGACGTTAGTCAACGTCTAGAAATTTTATGCATCATCAATATCGACAATCAATGTTATATCTGGACGTGTACAAACTTGAGAATACATCAGATTCCCAACTGCTGAAGCATTAGGAATCTGTTGCATTTCTATAATTTCCATATTGGTGTGAGGGCACTGGTTTATACTAAATTTGTCTCCTTTAGTGACTGGGGTGTCTCCTGGTTTAGATTCTTGCATATCAAGAATACAAAACTACTCCTACTGAACTTGTGATACACACAATCCTCAACAATATTTGTCTCAAACCAAATGAGACTACAACTTGATGAAATTTGTAGTACCACTGACGGGAAGCTTGCTTGAACCCATAGATAGATTTCCTTAATTTACAAACCACATTCTTCGGATCACCAAATATAAAGTTTTCTGGTTGTGCCATATATATTTGTTAGAAGTGACTCGAATATGGGTTGATATCGAACCCGGTTTACGACTCCACGAACCCACGAACCCGGTTTACAACTAAAGGTTTCGGCGCCGAATTTTGGACCCGT
This sequence comes from Eschscholzia californica subsp. californica, assembly GCA_002897215.1. Lineage (NCBI taxonomy): Eukaryota > Viridiplantae > Streptophyta > Magnoliopsida > Ranunculales > Papaveraceae > Eschscholzia > Eschscholzia californica. Next base: position 97,558 of record BEHA01050444.1, on the reverse strand, counting down.
TAGCAGAGCTGATTGCTGAGACTGGGCTGGTATGCGAAGCAGTGCTCCGAGGCAGAGCTGGACTTCGAGACAGAACTAGAATGCGAAGCTAGGCTAATGTTGGTTATTAGTGTTAACATATCCATGTAATGTCGGTTGTAGAGAGAGAGTCGGTGAGGCGGTGGGATTAGGGTTTAGTGGCTATATAAACTAAACCTTAAGGAGATATCAGTAGCACAATCTCACGAAATCTCTTGTGTAAAAGTTGTTTGCTTATCGTAGTGGAAATCATCGCGCCATTATCGCCGTGGAGTAGGTCTCACCAACCGAACCACGTAAATCTTTGTGTTCTGTTCTTGATTGTTCTTTACTATTCTTATTTCTTCTGTTTGATTACTCGTATGGATTACATTAAACCCCGATTGGCATAACAAACTGGTATCAGAGCTTTGGGTTTGAGGTTTCTGTGATGGCGAAATACGAGATAGAGAAGCTCGATGGAAGTAACGATTTTAATCTTTGGAAGATTAAGATGCGAGCAGTATTAGTTCAAAGGTTCTGCTGAAGACGTTGAATGGGAAGCCTGCACTCGCATAATCATTATCCGAAGCAGAGAAGGAAGATCTAATGAAAAAAGCTCATGGTCAAATTCTGCTTTGTTTGAGGAATGAGGTCTTGCAGGAAGTAGTGACGGAAACTACAACCGATGGGCTATGGAATAAGCTGGAGACAAGGTACATGACGAATCTCTAACTAATCGTTTCTATTTAAAGAAGAAATTATTTAGTTTACAGATGTTAGAAGGGGAATCGTTGAAAGGCCATATGCATGAACTCAACCGGGTATTCTTAGATTTGGCAAATATAGATGCCAAATTCGAAGAAGAAGATAAGGCAGTACTATTGCTTGCATCCCTGCCACCATCATATGCAAGCTTTGTTGATTCTTTTGACTACAACCTTTGAGGATGTTAAAGCGGCATTGAACTCGAAGGAGTTGAGACGGAGGTCTATGAAAGAAAACAACTCAGGAGATGGTTTGGTTGTAAGCGGAAGGTCGCAGCATGTGGTCGATGGGAAGGGCCATTCACGGTCTAAATCGAAATCTAAGAAGTACAGATGCTTTAATTGTAAGAAGGAGGAACACTTCAAGAAGAATTGTCCTGAGCTTAGGAAGAAGCCAGGTGAGGCAGTAGTCATCGAAGAAGATGATGGTAGTGTCTTGGCAGTAGTCATCGAAGAAGATGATGGTAGTGTCTTCGCTGAAGATAGGTGGATTTTGGATACTGGTTGTACATTCCATGTATCTCCTTATAAGGAATGGTTTTCCACTTACACAGTCATTAATGGCGGTAAGGTGTTAATGGGAAACGACGCTTCTGTAAGGTGGTTGGAATTAGTACTATTCAGATCAAGATGCACGATGGTGTTGTGAGGACTATAACAAACATCAGACATGTTCTAGATTTGAAGAGGAATCCAATCTCTTTGGGAGCTCTGGATGATAATGGTTGCCAATATACGGGTGAAGGTGGTGTTCTTCGGATTTCTAAGGGAAGTCTTACAGTTATGAAGGGGTTGAAAAAGAATGGTCTATATGGGCTACAGGGTAACACTATTACCGGATCTGTAGTGGTATCATCATCAGACAAGGAAGTTGAGACTACCAGGCTATGGCATATGCGGTTAGGGCATATGAGTGAAAGGGGGATGGTTATACTGAGCAAGCAGGGTATACTCTGTGGGCAGAAGGTTGGAAAATTGGAATTCTGTGAACATTGCGTCTTCGAGACGCAGTGTCGGGTAAAGTTCAGTACAGCGGTTCATATTACCAAAGGAACTCTGAGTTACATCCATTCAGATCTTTAGGGTCCCTCCCGGGTTAGCTCACATGGTGGGGGTAGATACATGTTAACCTTGATAGATGATTTTTCCAGAAAGTATGGGTCTACATGCTGAAACGCAAAGATGAAGCTTCCGTCAAGTTCAAGCAGTGGAAGACCTTGATCGAGAAGCAGACTGGAAAATTGATAAAATTCTTGAGGACAGACAATGGCATGGAATTTTGCGGAAATGAGTTTAATAGGTTCTGTGCAGACCAAGGGAATGTGAGAAACCATACGGTTAGAAAGACACCACAGCAGAATGGTGTGGCGGAGCGTATGAACATAACTCTATTGGAACGAGCTCGTTGAATGCTTTCAAATGCAGGGATGCCAGAGGTGTTCTGGGCTGAAGCAGCGAACACGGCAGCATATCTGGTAAATATTTCTCCCTGTACATCTATTGAGTGCAAAACTCCTAATGAGGTGTGGTGTGGTTATCCTACGAAGTATGAGAACTTAAGGATTTTCGGTTGCCCGGCTTATGTACATGTTAAGAAAGGTAAGCTGGATCCAAGGGCAAAGAAATGTGTATTTCTTGGTATTGAGCCTGGGGTGAAAGGTTATCGGTTGTGGAATCCAGATGGAAAATCAAAGAAGTTTATTATCAGTAGAGATGTTACTTTTGATGAGTTAGCCATGGTAACTCAGAAGGTAACGCCTGTAGATGCTCGGGAGGATGTTGGTAAACAGGTTGAGCAGGAAGATCACGGAGAGCAGGTGAAGTTTGAGATAGACACTCCAGAAGAGGTTCGACCTCAGGTAGATGAGCAAGTTGGGGAAGATGAACCAGAACTTGTTCATTACAATATTGCGACGAACAGGGGAAGGAGAGACATTCGGGCACCGGAAAGGCATGAAATGGCAGATATGGTGATGAGACATGAAAATGTCCCATCTTAGTCTCTTAATTTGGACAAGTTAGTCTATCTAGGGCAAGTTACTCTCATGAATTGCCTCTTTTTCTACTCAGGTACCTTTTTCAGAGTTATGTCTGCAAAACGGATAAAAGTCGGAGAAATGCAGACTAGGGGTATTTTGGTCATTTGTTTATTCTGATTTCATGGTCAAGATTAGTGCTCGGATGGAAAGTAGATTCCAAGACGAACTCGTAGGCGAAAACGGAAGTCAAATCGGAGTCCGGATGAGTAAGATAGAGCTAGTCAAAGTTCGGGTCAAATTTGGTGGACCAAGAATCGAGAAGGACACGTGGTGCGCATCGAGCAAAGTAATCAGAGGGACAAGAAACAAAGTGGGCTACTTTCTGTCACGTCCAGAGGTACACCAAGCTATACTCGTGACCCGGACAGCCCAACCCGACTCGATGACGTCAGCTGACGTCATCGTCATCTTCTTCCTTTTATTAGAACCGAGAGTTGTTCTTCTTCAAATCGAGATTTTTCAAAACAGAGAAAGTTTCTCTTATAACCGAGAGAGAAAAGGAAAGAAGAGAGAGAAAAGGAAAGAAGAGAGAAGAAAGGAAAGAAAAGAAAAGAAAGGAAAGAAGAGAGAGAGATTCGATTCGGCCATGAAATGATAAAGGATGACAGATAACAGAGAAAAAAGGGGAGCTCGGCTGGGACGATGAGAATGATCCTCTCAAGCTCAATCAATAGAAAAAAAACCAGAGAGAGAGAGAGAGAGAGAAGAAGGAAAGAACCATTAATATCATCTCTCCACAGCTAAGAAGAATCGGGTTTTAGAGAAGATAGAACAGGAGAGAGAAACAAAGAAAAACAGAGAAGAAAGGTAGAGAGAGAGAGAGAGAGGAAAACCGAGAGGTTTTGGTTTCTGATTTCCTTGTTTTCTTTTTATTTCTTTGGTTTAGGTTTTCTATTTGTGAGAGATAGGAAGATTACAGAGAGATAGAGAGTTTACAGAGAAGGAAATTGTAGAGAGAGAGAGAAACCCGAGAGCTTGTTAATGGAGTTTTTCTTATCAATTTCGATTTTCTTGTTCTTGATTCATCAAGTTTAGCTACTGTTTCTAGTAAGAGAGAAAGAAAGAACATAGAGAGAGAGATTAGAGTAAGAAAGGAAGAAGAAACAGAAACAATAGTGAGAGAAACAGAATTGGAGAAGGTGAGAAAACTATTTTCTTTCAAGGAAAATATTTCCGGGAAGACGAGAAAATCGTTTTCCCGGAGGGTCTGTTTGGCAGAATCTCAGAAAATCAGAAGGAAATTGCTTCCCTAAGGCTCTGTTTGGCTGGAAAATTTTGTGAGAAATCTAACTTTTCTAATTTTCTTTTCTTTTTCCATATATTTAAGCTTTAATCCTTTATCATGAAAAACTAATTTTATATCTAGGGTTTAGATGAAGTTTTTTATGATTATTTTAATGATAAATTAATTCCAGTTTTTATTACTTTAACGATAATATCTTCCGGGTTTTTAGACCATCCATGGACTGAAAATCTGAGTTATATAAAGAACAATCGAATCAGACCAAAATTAATTTGTCCTTAGAATTGTTAGGAAAACGGATTCAAAGACCCTAGGCTCTCCCCCATTTGAGTTCCTTGTATCATTTGTAATTATTTTCTTTTCGTAAATTTATTTTTTATATTTTATTCATTTCAAAACCAAAACCAAATCAATTTCAAAACCAAGTTACTTCCAAGTTTTAGAATAGATTCACTTAGTCCCTGAGGAACGAACCGGTCTTACCGGATATTATTACAACTTGACACCCGTGCACTTGCGGGTGTAGACCTATTTAGGGTAACCTTTTAGGCCCATCATATGGTTACATTCACACTTAGTGTGGGGGAAAACATTGATGGAGGTGAGCCATGTGTAGGGATTTACACCCTTCTACTAGTGTTTATAGCAGAAATAAGACATCTAATGTCTACACTAGTATTCCCAGGATCACATGCATAAGCCCATAATAATACTAAGTAAAACTAGAAAGATAAATACCTTGATCGCTAGTTTTCCCTCGAACCTTTCCAATTGCTTATGAGAAGACCAAGAGCTTCAAGCGTAGCTCCTCTACTTGGGACACGAGCAATCAACTTGATCTCCCACCTTGTTGTTTAGCTAGCACACCAATGGTGGTTGGAAGAAAAACTCCTTTCTTCTTGACTAGATAGATAGTTAATGGGAATTAGCTAACTTTCTCCTCTCTACTTGATATGGTAGAGTAAGAAAGCTTAGAGAGAAATTCAACATCTCATTCTCTGCCCTAAAAGTTTTTATATAGAACCCTAATGAGAATACACCTCCTCAAAGGTTTCCTAAAACACCCTTTAGAATAAGATTTAGGGAAATAGTCGAAAATAGCAACTATTGATATTTTCTCAATTATCTAATGGGGAGGTGTCCAAACACCACGAAATTTTGCATGCATACTTCTGGATATGTAAGAAATCTCCCCTATAAATTTAAGCCCAATCCGAGGCCTAGAAGTGCCTGAATCGGCTAAGGCCCCAAAACCCTGTTTTCGCCTTTTTGCACTATCTTTGCCTAATTCCTTTTTAGGCCTATGAGATATGTTTATGGGACATTCCCATTGTTATATCTAACTCCCACTAGTCATATTCTAGATCAATTTGACCCTCTTATGTGTAACCCGTTGTAGGATCCGATCGAAGTTAGCCGCGAATTACTTCGTAATTCGACGATCGTAGTTGGTCTCTAGCTACAACTCTACGATCCCTAAATCAATCGGAATTTATGATCTTCCACATCAATTGTCCTATCCGACAAATTGTTCGCATTGTCACCTTGGTCGAAGGACATCTCCTTCAACTCCTTCAGACTCTCACTTGGACTTAGAACAAGTACAATGCTCGATTCCCATGCCACTTAGTATCCCATCTGATACGTCACGTCATTCAGACTTTCTTGATCTCGAGTACAACTGTCAAAACAAATGATTAACTTTTAATCCATTTGAGCACGGCCATGCATTTTCAGTTGTTGCTCGTCAAGTGGTCCGAGGACACTGTATCCTAACATGGTTAGGAGGACATAATCCATTCTTGCGCTCCCACTCAACTTCATGTCTATCCTGTCCTTCCCACTATCCGTTTTTATAACCTCCTTATACGGCGCGGCGTTTAACGGAACCAAAGTCAGACATTCCTTACATAAGATGAGCTGAGCACTCATGTTTTGAGGAATCTCTTCAATCTTGTCTTTATGAGAAGTTTGACGATTCATCATTCTTTGGATGAACTTCTCATGTTGAGGGTTATTCCAGCGTATAATCCTTATTATCCACTCACGTAGTCGAATCGAATACACTATTCCTATAGCCCATGAAACTACGTTATCCCATCGACTCCCGTACTAGTCTTCGTGAGTCATTGTTGTCCATGCAATGACCTGGACTAGGGAATTGATAATGAATCACTCCAAGTTCACTTAGTAGGGTTTCATTCATCAGATCACGCATCTGACAAGCCTACTCGGAGTGCTTTCTTTATCTACGGACTGTCTCTTAAAAACCAAACCAAATTTTAAGGACAAAAATAAAATTTCTTTTATTTTATTTATCGAATGCAAGTAATTTGGTACATAAAATCTTTCATGAATCCAAATTACATTTGTTGCCATTCCCCAATGCGCTTTATACCGATGCCCCTCATGTGTGAATCATGTTTGGGCTGAGGTAACGGTTTAGTCAACGGATCTGCAACATTGTCATCCGTGTGAACCTTGCAAATGACCACATCTTTTCTCTCTATGATTTCTCTAATCAAGTGGTACTTCCTTTAGATATGCTTGGATTTTTGGTGTGCTCTTGGTTCCGTGGCTTGGGCTATCGCTCCATTGTTGTCACAATAGATCTTGATTCCTAATATGTATTCTGCCTCCCCTAGGTCCTTCATAGAGAAGCATTTCCAAAGCCAGTCTTTAACTGATTCCAACATCGGAATATTGTTTCCTATGATTAATATGTCATCGACATAAAGGACTAAGAAAACTAGGTTGCTCCCACTAACCTTCTTGTAAACACAAGACTCTTCTGCATTCTTGAGAAATCCAAATTCCTTGATTTTCTCGTCGAATCGAAGATTCCAACTCCGGCTTGGTTGCTTGAGTCCATAAATGGATTTCTTAAGCTTGCAAATTTCCAGCATTTTTGGAATCTACAGAACCTTCGGCTTGTGTCATGTACACATCCTCTTCCAAGTGTCCGTTCAGGAAGGCGGTTTTTACATCCATTTGCCAAATCTCATAATCATAATGAGCTGCAATTGCTAGAATGGTCCGAATGGATTTAAGCATTGCGACAGGTGAAAAGGTTTCATCTTAGTCTATACCATGAATCTGTTTGTATCCTTTTGCCACGAGTCTAGCTTTGAAAATGCTAACGTTTCCATCCCTGTCAGTTTTTACTTTGAAAACCCATTTGCATCCGATTGGTGTTGCTCCATCGGGTAAATCGATCAAGTCCCATACTTGATTTTCTGACATGGAATCCATTTCCGATCTCATGGCCTTTAGCCATTTTTCGGAGTGGGGGCTCGTCATAGCTTGGTTGTGGGTACTCGGCTCATTATCTTCTAACAGTAGGATATCTTTTTTCTGAGATAATTCCTGGAGCCTTAGAGATGTACGAGGGGCCTGAGCAACTTTTGGAGTGTTCTCAACTATTTGAGATGTCTGATGGATCATAAAAATGTCCCATCAGAGTCGTTTAATTTAGCCGAGTTAGTTCTTTTCGAGTCTTTATTGTAATAAAATGGTTGGTTATCTTGATTAGGTGTCTTTTGCAGAGTTAGGTGTAAAAAACGGTTAAAAACGAGGAAAAGATGCATAAAGGGTATTTTGGTCATTTGGAGTCAAGGACATTCTGGTAATTTGTCCAAGGTCAGTGCGTGTTTGAGAAGTAGAGGTCGAGACGAGTCCGTAGGAGAAAACATAAGTCAAATCGGAGTCCGGATGAGTGAAATATGCAAAGTCAAAGATGGGTCAAATTCTGTTGACCAGGTGGGATACATTCGGTGCAAATTCGGGCATGCGGGATTCTGCTGGACACGTGTCGAAGGACGGAGGCCGGTGCGTCCAAATCCCGTGTTTTCGCTAAGCAGCGAAATGGACCCTATAGGCCTGATACGGTGGAGCGCGCTGCAGCTTAACTTGGTGGTCCCGATCCAACGTTTTAATCTCAGCCTCTCGCTTCCGCGTTTTCAAGATCCGACGGCTTCGGATGGTCCCGTCATTAAATCTATTCCAGTGTCACCCGTAGCAACATAACCTCCGTGGTCCCGGCCACGTGGCTCTCTCCCGTCCATCCAGATTCGTGCGCGTGAAGATCTAACGGTGATTGTTTCGTCTCACCTTATTATGCTATATCGGGCTACACCTTAACATCCGAACTTCAAACCCTAGCCGCCCAGACTTGTTCTATTTAGGGTTTTCTTCATATTTAACCCCAGAAATTCCTAAAATGACCCTTCCTTTTATCTTTCCTACCATTTAACCCACCAAAAACCCTCACCCATCTATAAATAAATCTCTTTCTCCTCCATTAAAACCGAGACTTGCAAACCCTCTCATCCCTCTTCTCTATTCTCTTACCTTCTCTTTCTCTACTTTTCTTTCTCTAACTAAAATCATCTTCTCAATCCTCTTCTTACCTATTTCTTTCTTCAACCTATCCCTTCTTACCTATTTCTTTCTCTCTTCTCTACTACTAAATCCATTTTCTCCATTATTTTTCCATCTTTCTCTACTACTACTTCTTCTCTACCACTATTCTTTCTTCCATTAATAGTCTTCTCCTTCTTTCTTCCATATTCTTCTATCATCTTTATCCCCTTTCATCTCTTCTTTCTAACTTCTTTCTACATCTAATTTCTTCTTTCTCTTTCTTTTTCTTATTTGGGTGCAATAAAATAGCTATTACTTGGAACTCTTGGAGTAAGATTCTTGAGCACAAATGGAGCAAATCTTAGACAAATTGGAGATACATGGGGATATGGAATTTGATTGGTGATTTCTTTCCATTAATTTCTTAGTATTATTTATTTTACAATGTCTATGAATGCTATTCTAGATTCCATGTATAGTTAATTTAGTCATCTAAGGTTGTCAATGAATGCTATTCTAGATTCCATGTATAGTTAATTCCATATTCCCATGTATCTCCATTTTATCCAAGATTTGCTCCATTTATGCTCAAGAATTTTATTCCAAGAAATCCAAGTAATAGCTATTTTATTGCCACCCAAATAAGAAAAAGAAAGAGAAGAAAGAAATTAGATGTAGAAAGAAGTTGGAAAGAAGAGATGAAAGGAGATAAAGATGATAGAAGAATATGGAAGGAAGAAGGAGAAAACTATTAATGGAAGAATAATAGTGGTAGAGAAGAAGTAGTAGTAGTAGATAAAGATGAAAAAAAAATGGAAAAGATGGATTTGGTAGAGTAAATAGGTTAGAGAAGGAAATAGGTAAGAGGAGATGTAAGAGGAGGTATGGATAGAGAAGAGGGATTGAGAGGGTTTGCAAGTCTAGAGAGAAATGAAAGAGGTAGAGATTTATTTATAGATGGGTTGATGGCTAGGGTTTTAGGAGTTAATTGGGAGAAAATGGGAGAAAGAGGGTTAAATAGGAAGTTAGGGTTGCTTTCTACTCAAGAAATGATTTCTTATTGGTTGAACATAAAGTGAGACAAAAAGGAGGGGTATAAAAGTAATTTTCGAAGGGCTTAAAAGTGAAAAGAGGGACCACATGCTGCTGTCCGGTTTGTGCCACGTCACCTGCTATTATCCCACCAGCCAGAATGGTGCCCGAAAGTGTCCCACCAGTCTACATTGTTTGACTCCAACTTTGACTATGCATATCTCACTCTTCCGGACTCCGATTTGACTTCCGTTTTCTCCTATACGAGCTCGTCTCGGACTCTACTTTTCACTCGTCACTGACCTTGTCCAAATTTCCCTGAATACCCTTGACTCCAAATGATCAAAATACCCTCCGTGTATCTTTATCTCATTTTTAACCATTTTTCACACCTAACTCTACAAAAGATACCTAATCAAGAAAACCAACCATTTTATTACAATAACGACTCGAAACCGACTAACTTGGCTAAATTAAACGACTTAGATGGGACATTTTCATGACCCATCAATGTCTCCTGCGAATTTAATTCGACTTGTGCGGGAGGTTCCACGAGTTTCTCTATCTCGATCTCATTTTCCTCTTCCATGCTTTGTGGATAGATAGGAGCCGCTAAACCTCTTGATATCTCTATATCCGTGTTTATTTGTTGCTCATATCAAATTTCATCGATATCTACATTTCTCCCACTTGTTTGTTTGGAAAGGAATTCCTTTTCAAGAAAGACGCCATCTCGAGCAACAAACACTTTGTTCTCAGATTCGTGGTAGAAGTAGTAACCCCTTGTCTCTTTTGGATAGCCCACAAAGAGACATTTGTCTGATTTGGGTGCGAGTTTATCTCCTTGTAAACGTTTTACATAAACTTCACATCCCCAGACTTTGAGAAAAGACAACTTTGGAACCTTTCCAAACCATAACTCATAAGGCTGTCTTTTCTACAGCTTTTGACGGAGCTCGGTTAAGTGTGAAAGCAGCCGTTTCTAGAGCATACCCCCAGAACGTGTTTGGAATATTTGCTAAACTCATCATAGATCGAACCATGTCTAACAAGGTGCGATTTCTCCTTTCGGAAACACCATTCATCTGGGTGTTCCTGGCGGAGTGACTTAAGATACTATACAACAACTCCTAAGATAATCGTCAAATTCTTGACTCAAATATTCACCACCTTGATCGGATCGAATGGCTTTTATTTTCTTGCCAAGTTGATTCTCTACTTCGTTCTGAAATTGTTTGAACATGTCAAACGATTTGGACTTATGGCTCATCAAGTATATGTAACCATAACGAGTGAAGTCATCCGTGAACGTGATGAAGTAGCCATAGTTACCTCTCGCCGGAGTACTCATTGGTCCGCATACATCCCCGTATGTATGAGTTCCAAAGGTAACCTGGATTTGAATCATCTGACCGTAGCCTTTTGGTTTCTTAAAGATTTCGTTCTCAATATTCGTAATATAGAAACCGTTGTATAACTTAGCACTAGTATAAAACATTTCACCTTTATATAAAGAACAACGCTGGTTTTTTATTAATAGGTGATATCCCTCTTTGTCTAATTCTGAGACAGAGATAATGTTTCTAGAAATAGAGGGTACATAATAGCAATTATGAAGTTTTAAAACTAGACCAGTTTCTAAAGGTAGACTGAATGTTCCTACAACTTTCGCAGCAACCGTTGCTCTATTTGCTACTCGTAGGACAAGCTCCCTTGCAGATAAATAATTGATTCCCTTAAGGCCCTGCACATCAGAAATGATATGAGCACCACATCCGGTATCGAATACCCAGGACTGAGAATCAAATTTATTTGCTAAGTTAACTTCGATAACATAGATACCTTGGTCGGAACCGTGAGTTCCTTCCTTCTTCCCTTTGTTCTTCTGAATCAGTTGAAGTTCTTCCTTTGATTCAGACATTCCAATGCCACTCCGGATTGCCTTGGAAGTTCCGTACTTTCTCAACCGTGATTTGTTTCGGGACATGTCCCTTAATCGACAGATGATTGTGTGCGCATCCATTTTCCTGAATCTCTTTTGAAGATTAGGCTCCATGGGGGCCAACATAAGGCAAGTTACTGAAATTGATTGCCTCCGGATACTTTTGGCCTGCTTTTGTTCCTCAACCTTTGAGTTCACAGTTATCCTTGGAATAGGGGTATCCAGTACGCTTTCTTTGTTTGTGGACTTGAGAACACTTCTCAATCTCTTTTCCCAATCAAGGAAGTTATCCATGTTCAATTTGTCCTCATCGAGGATTGAACATAGGTTGAAAAGATTGATTTTCGCCATAGTAAAACTACATGAAACAGAAAAAGGATTTTTCTAAGTATTACATTCGATAATTTTTGCAAAAAGTCCTAAGTTTTTGCCACATTATTCAAGATAAAACGTGTCCCTAGATGAATAATGCGATTCCGAGATCCCATTTCTCAGGGATTAAGCGGACTAGGGCCCTGCCCTTAATTCCCATTGATTTAGGTGAGTGAACACTTTCACTGATCATACCATATGATTCTCGGTTGATGGATTACATGTTTAGTGTAAAATCCATCCTTTTGCCTCGAGTATCCAAGACTCTCTTGCTGATCTCGTTGAGTAGAACCATTTAGACATGTAGGCCTCTTCTATAGGCCTACCCGCAATGTCCCAAGGTAGAGGAGGTACTATGCGAAGGTCGACCCACCTTCCTTGAACAAGGGCGCAAGGAGTGTCTTAATTTGGATAGGCACTATACTCAAAATTACTTTAGGGACTTTTACGCTAGTCTGACGCTTGTTTTAGTGAACTAATTAGCCTAACTAACATCCACGACATAAAGCGTAAAAGTAAGTAAATGCGCGCGAGAAAGTAAACCAAGCACATATGGGTCCTAGTATGGCCCCTAACCTAGAAGACCTAATCTCCTTTGGTTTGCTTCTCGTTTCGCCTTTTAGTTCGTCTAGATCTCCATCTTTGAACCTCCATTGATTTCTCCCACTCACCTTTGGATTTCCTCCTTGAGTTTCATCAATGGACTCTACTCAAACGATTCGCAGATCGTGTAAACTTGAAATTAAAATTATTACAAATTATACACCCATCTGTGCTTAAAACAAGAATAAGAAATAAATTCTATGGCCATACTACCCGCATTCACATCACATGCAATCATATAATATATTTCAAGGCTAACAATTATATATGCATGTATATCCGGGAGATACTTTTGTCGACATCCACATGTCATGTACGGATCTTAAGTCTACATCAAAGGATTAGACTAATGGTGCGTCTTGGTTTGATTTTAAAATCTGATTTTTAAAGAGAAATTTCGTTTGGGCCTTGAATGGCTCGGGTTAATTTCGGAAATATTTGGATTCGAATCGGGAGAAAATTTGGATAAAACTCCCACTCGAAAATTTGGATAAAACTCCTAGCCGACAAATTGCTCGCATTGCAATCTTGGTCGAAGGACATCTCCTTCATCAACTCCTTTTTTCATGCTGATTTAACGGGAGCCAATTTTGACATCAGCAGTTAGTAGCTAGGAGGTTTACACAACTAGAAGGGATAGACTTCAATGAGGTATTTTCTCCTGTTGTTAAACATAGCTCTATTAGAGTTTTACTTGCTATGGTTGTTTGGTATGATATGGAATTGGAGCAGCTTGATGTTAAGACTGCGTTCCTACATGGAGAGTTGGAGGAACAAATCTATATGCGTCAACCAGAGGGGTTTGAGATTCTCGGGAATGAAGACCAGGTCTGTTTGCTGAAGAAGTCCTTGTATGTCTGTTTGCTGAAGAAGTCCTTGTATGGACTGAAACAGTCTCCTAGGAAGTGGTATAAGCGTTTTGACACGTTTATGTTTTAGGCCGGCTATGACAGAAGCAGGTATGATAGTTGTGTGTAACACAGGAAACTATCAGATGGTTCTTATGTATATCTACTCCTGTATGTGGATGACATGCTGATAGCTTGCAAGGATATGTCAGAAATCCACATGTTAAAGGATCAGTTAAAGGGTGAGTTTGAGATGAAAGACTTGGGTGCCTCAAGTAAGATATTAGGTATGGAGATACAGAGAGACAGATCTACTGGGAAACTGTTCTTCTCTCAGTAAACGTACATCGAGAAGGTGTTGGACCATTTTAGTATGACTGAGGCAAAACCTGTCGGTACTCCATTGGCAGTACACTTCAAGCTTTCGGGTGAACTGTCACCAACAACTGATGACGAGACGGAATACATGTCTCGGGTGCCTTATGCAAATGCAGTAGGTAGCATTATGTATGCTATGGTGTGCACAAGGCCTGATATTTCACATAATGTTAGTGCAATAAGCAGATACATGGGCAGACCTGGGAGAGGTCATTGGCAGGCTGTGAAATGGATACTGCGGTATCTGGGAGGAACTGCGGAGCTTGGTCTAGTTTACGACAGATGGGCTGACACTTCTGGTTCGGTAGTTGGATTTGTGGATTCGGATTTTTCTGGGATCTTGATAGGAAGAGGTCACTGACGGGCTATACATTCACACTCTGCGGGAATGCCATTAGTTGGAGAGCAGTGCTGCAGTCGGTGGTAGCTTTGTCTACAACAGAACTGAATACATGGCAGCAACAGAGGCGGTGAAGGAGGCAATATGGCTGAGTGGTTTAGTTCGGGATTTGGGCCTGAAGCAAGAGGTGACAAAGGTCTACTGCGACAACCAGAGTTCTATTCATTTGACCAAAAATCAAATGTATCACGAGAGAACTAAACACATTGATGTTAGGTATCACTTTATCAAGGACGTGATTGAAGAAGTAAAGATCACGATGAAGAAGGTTTCTACGGAGGATAATCCAACGGATATGCTGACCAAGGCAATTACAACTTTTAAGTTTAAGCATTGATTAGACTTGATTGGGATCTCCAGATGTTAGCCCTACCAGGGCTGGAGCAACGACGTCCCAGAGGTGCTGAGCTATGATGGTGGCAGATTTAAGTCAAGAGGAGCATATTCAAGTCAAGGTGGAGAATTGTTAAAAGTGACTCGAATATGCCTTGACATCGAACCCGGTTTATGACTCCGCGAACTCGCGAACCCGGTTTACAACCGAAGGTTTCGGCGCCGAATTTCAGAACAGTTAACAAAGCTGGTTGCTGAGACAGGGTTGGTATGCGAAGCAGTGCTCCGAGACAGAGCTGGACTCCGAGACAGAGTTGGAATGTGAAGCTAGGCTTATGTCGGTTATTAGTGTTAGCATATCCATGTAATGTCGCTTGTAGAGAGAGAGAGTCGGTGAGGCAGTGGGGTTAGGGTTTAGTGGCTATATAAACTAAACCCTAAGAAGATATCAGGCGCACAATCTCACGAAATCTCTTGTGTAAAACTTGTTTCCTTATCATAGTGGAAATCATCGCGCCGTTGTGGCCGTGGAGTAGGTCTCACCAACCGAACCACGTAAATCTCTGTGTTCTGTTCTTGATTGTTCTTTACTACTCCTATTGCTTCTGTTTGATTATTCGTATTGAGCACATTAAACCCCGATTGGCATAACAATATTGTTTCATCGATGTCTTCATTGAGCAAAGCCGTTTTGGCATCCATCTGATGTAGCTCAAGATCAAAATGTGCAAGAAGTACCATAATTATCCTGAAAGAGTCTTTCGGAGAAACCGGAGAGAAAGTCTCTTTATAGTCCACGCCTTCCTTTTGAGTGAAGCCTTTAGCCACAAGACAATCCTTATATCTCTCCACATTACCTTTCAAATTCCTTTTGGTTTTAAAAATCCATTTGCAACCAATGGGCTTCTTACCTTCAGGTAATGGGACAAGATCCCAAACTTGATTGTCTTGCATTGATTTGTATTCTACATTCATGGTGTTGATCCATTTTCCAGAGTTAGAAACGTGCAAGGCTTGACGAAAGTTGATTGGATCATCTTCCGTCAATCCACCAGGGTCCTCATGTTCTTGGAGATATACTACGTAATCATCCGAAATAACACTTCTCCTCTCTTTGCTGGATCTCCTTAATGTCACTTCTCTTGAGGTTGTTGAGTTTGTACGTCAGGAACAACTTCCTGAACTTGAGTGGGGAGTTGTTCAACATTGTCTTCTAAGGGTTCCAAATCTTCTTCTTTGACAATCGTACACATGAAAAGTGGTAGATTGTCAGAAGTAGTAGTAGGGATCACCATTGATTCCTCCTCAAAGACAATGTCTCTAACCTTATTTCTCCCCCCAAACTCAACATCCAAAAATAATACTGCAGTTCCCGTCTCAAAAATAGACTTTCTTGTGGGATCATAAAATTTGTAGCCCCTATATCGCTCCGAGTATCCAATAAAGTAGTTGCCTATTATTTTGAAGTTTAACTTCTTTTAATTTGGCCTGTAAACCTTGCCTTAGATGGACATCCCCAAATATGTAAATGCTTCATACTTGGCTTTCGCCCTGTCCAAAGTTCATAAGGTGTTTTACAAACTGCTTTAGATGGTACTCTATTAAGGATGTAAGCTGTTGTCTTTAATGCTTCTCCCCAGAGTGACTCTGGTAAGGTAGAATGACTGATCATACTCCTTACCATATCATTAAGAGTGCGATTTCGCCGTTCAGCTACACCATTCATGCTAGGAGAACCTAAGATGGTGTAGTGTGGAAGGATTCTCCATTCCTCAAGGAAGTTAGCAAATGGCCCTGGACGTTGTTCTCCTGAACCGTCATATCTAACGACTTTTGTTTTGCATTGAGTTGATTTTTAACTTCAGCTTTAAAAGCTCTGAACATGTCTAAGGACTCATCCTTTTCATGAATGAGATATAAGTACCCATATCGAGAGAAATTGTCTATGAATGATATGAAATATCGTTGACCATTCCAAGAAGTCACAGGGAATGGCCCACATATATCAGTACGAATCAATTCTAAGACGCTGGAAGTTTAAGTGGCACGTAATCTCTTCTGTTTGGTCTGTTTGCCTTTTATGCCCTCTACACAGACATCTAAGTATAAGAAGTGAAGTGAATCCAAAATACCTATTGACACCAGTCCTTTGAGTCTATTTTTAAATATATGACCCAAACGCTTATGCCATAATTTTGCTGAATTCACTTCAGTAATTTTTCATTTCGTACCCCGTGTTTTCACGTGCAAGGTTTCATTATATGAGTCAATAGTGTCAAGCAAGTATAGCTTATCATAAGCACTTAGAGAACCAGTACCACAATTATTTGAATTGAAAGAAAAACTAAACTGATTGTTTCCAAATGAACAATGATAACCGGATTTGTCCAAAACAGAAACAGAAACCAAATTCCGTCTGAATGACGGTACGACAAAGGTGTCTTTCAAATCCAAATAAAATCCAAATCCTAATAGTAACCTGAAATGACCTATTGCCTCGATCTCTACCGCATGCCTGTCTCCCACATAGATGTATCTTTCACCATCAATTGCCTTTCGATAGCTCAGACAACCCTGCATAGAAACACTAATGTGAGTAGATGCACCTGAATCTAACCACCAAGTTTTTCTAGGTACTGAAGATAAATTAACTTCAGAACAGACCAAAGTAAAGAACATACCCTTCTTGGCACGCCAAGTAGCATACTTGGTATATTCTTTCTTCACATGCCCAAGTTTTCCACAAAAGAAACAACCATTTTCTACCTTAGGTTTCTTTTGTTCTGGACCCTTAGCAGCTTAATTATCCTTATTCCTTTTCTTTCCCTTCCCTTTTGAGGTACTGGCCAAATAAGCACTTTCAGATTTCTAATGCTTCACTTTTACCTCTTCTTGCACACAGTTCGAAATGAGCTCATTAAGAGTCCACTTCTCCTTCTGGCAGTTGTAACTGACCTTAAACTGGCCATATTGTGCAGGAAGAGAGTACATTACCAAATGCACTAGTAAGTCCTTAGACAACTCGAGCTTTAATGCCTTAAGTTTGGAAGCTATATGAGACATCTTCATGATGTACTCCCTGATATTGCCCTTGCCTTTATACCTCATAAAACTCAGGTTCGCCAAAAGCGTTCCTGTTTCTGCCTTATCGTTTTTTTCATACCTTTTTTCGATTTCGGCAATGAAATCAATGACCTTAGTTACATGCAATGTGATCTTACCATGCCTATTTCCTACCGAAACTTTATTGAGATCCATACTTAACTTAAAAACAAAGTGGAATGTACTTAATACTTTATTTCTGCAGAATAGAGCAATGTTTGAATGACATCAACCCAAACATTACAAACTCCGACTAAACTAAAGTATCCTTAAGTGGTGCAACACCCATGTGAGCAACATGCTCATGAAAGACCATAGGTGTTAATCCTTTAGTCAGCGGATCTGCAATCATGGAGTTTGTCCCAATATGCTCTATAGATAACTGTCCACTTTCTCTTTCTTTTACAACAAGGAACTCTATGTCAATATGTTTTGACCTAGAAGAGCTCTGATACCATTTGCTAGATAAATTTAACCTTAAATCATACTTTATACATGCATATAGCCAAATACACTATGTCATGTATAATCTAAACTACACACAATCTCCACAAGATTCAAAGAGATATATTTAATCCCGGAAGCGTACCTTGATCCATAGCTTGAAGATGGTTGATTGGGTTGACCTTCCACTTGGTTTTTCTTCTCTTTATAAGCTTGTTTGTGATGAAGGGATTTCACACTTGACCAAAATTGTAGAGATTAGGAAGAAGCCCAAATGGGGACCATAACCCCTATTTATAGACTTTTATTTCTAATTTGGCCCTCATCACTTAATGGTCTCTACACGTTTATTCCATGACACTTTGTTACCTACTGGTAAAATCAATCCATATTAGACCACTTTACGACTTGACAATTTACTGAGATAGCCATACACATGTCTATTTATATGTGAGCCCACATACATTGGAATTTCTTCCAACAATTCTAACAAATTTTGTAATACAAATTTCTCTACCAATAATTTTTGTTTTGCTCGTCCCAACTGTGGGCTTGCTTTGACATGTGAGACCTTGGAAACCCTTTATTTATATCTCAAGAACATTATTTCTTTTTCCATAGCAAAATATATATTGCTAAGACATTACTTATTTTTCCATAACAAAACGTATATTGCTAAGACATTACTTATTTTGCCATATAGCAAAACATATTTTGTCGAAGAACCTATAACCTATATCCAAAATTAAAGACCTTAAACCTATAACCTATACCATAAATTCAAAACTTAGAAAATATATAACCTATATACGGACACTAGACCCTAAAGCATTAACCCTTCAAATCATACAAAACCTCCTACAATGTTTGAATATTTTCTTTAGAAGGGTGCACTATTTTCTGGTACATATTTAAATTGTTAGAGTAAAACATATATTGGTTTTTCAAGATTATATAATGAAAAAGGACTATTTGGTAATACATGATTATGGGCAAAATATATTTTGTATGAATGTATTTTTATCTTTATGAGAATGAGCAATTTATGAACTGGTCGGAGTAAAAAGGTTTTTCCCGTGTCAATTTGAGAATAACTTTTGGGTTCGGTATAGTCAAATCGCTATATAGCAGAGAAGAACATTCGAAGAGAATTTCGTGGACAGGTACCTCCGATAAGTTGTTTTTATGAAGTTTCTTTCTTTTTCAAGAATATCACCACTTCCATTGAATAAAAATTTAAAATGAAGATTCATGCCATTTGTAGATAATGTGATTATTCGTCATTATAGTTTTATTTGGACCAAAATAACAATATGAAGTTTCTCACTTTTTGATGTTTCGTCATTATAGTTTTATAGTGTTATTTCGGACCCATATAGACTCATGGGCATGGGTGAGTCATCTCCCCCTCTATACGTCTTTTACAGCGGTTGTATCGTATTTAATGATATTGCCGAGCCGTATCAACCCGAAAGGGTGTTGAGGCAATTTGGTGTGGTTCAACATATTCTGTCTGCACCCATGAGAGCAACAAAGAAGAGAAGGAGTGAAGCAAAGGATTATGGAGAACATACATGGTATTGGGATAACTGGACTCATCATGTCCTCAACGAGAAAGACAGGTCACAACGGGTTAGTTCGGCTTGGGAGGTTGATGATGAATATGGTGAGTGGTTTAGTCGAATTTCATACCCGAAGGTCCAGAACCCAATCCATCAGAAGACGAACCAAGCACAAAGCTCACTCGGTTCGATTGCTTACTACGTAAGTACACATAAAGCTTGTAATCTAGTTTATTTAGTATTGATGGAAATACATGTTAACAGACTTGGTTTTTTTCAGGAGATGGTATTTGGAATGCCCTTGATACACTAGATGTGTCTGGGTTGGAGGCAGGAAAGGAAATTCTCCGGAAAGTATTGAGGGAGGAGCAACTGCCAGGGGCACCCCGGAGGCCTCAGGAAGGAAATACAACCAAGAGGACAATAACAAAGGCAGTGGGCAGGAGGAAGACCTAGACATAGGACTAGTCTTTTGGTTTTAGATACTTGTCCACCGTTTTTATGCATTACCCACAAAAACCTTTACGTTTAAAGAAAAACTTCAAACTAACATTTACTAGTATAAATAACAACTTCAACTAACATTTACTACTAAAAAAAAACAACTTCAACTAACAATTACTACTAAAAAAAACAACTTCAACCTAAGTTTTCATTCCATATCTATTGCTGTTGCATTCGATGATGTGTCATCCTTCTTTATACTTGATGGAGTTTCTTCCAATTGTGGATTGAAGTTATCGCCACTGTCAATTTTATGTTCGCAAATAGTCAACCACCTTCTTGCATATGAAGTAGCGTATCGAGACCATTGCCTAGCAATCGGAGGAAGTATAGTTTCGTTTTGTAGCTTAACATTAAGGAAATGACAGTTGTTTACATAACCAATGCATACCTTTGTATGTGGTTGAGACAAACCTTCGGAAGATGGTGGTGGTGGACTGGTGATTAAAGGTAAAAATGTCGTTGAATCATATTTCGCCAAATGAATCAACATTATATTAAAATGAGTGGAAATTAAATAACTCGTCTCTCCGTGAGTATACCAAAACTCTTCTTCAGCTGGTGTATCAAAATTGTTGGTTGAAACCAACAATCGGTCATAAAAAGGCCCAAACATGGCTTTGTAGAACTCTGGACGTGTTTCGAGTTCATTAAGAGCACCTTTTCGGATCTCCATCCAACCTACCTCCGAAGGATACCCGAGACCAAGAGCGATGGCTCTAAAACCACAATGACCGTCATTAGGCATAATAGTACTGATAAACGGATAAATCGCCTCAGGCATTAGGCGTAAAAATGAATCACCACTACCACGAGATCTCCTATGGGCTTTCCGTGCACTTTTAGCTGATGGAACCGGTGTTTCAGGAATACATTTTGTATAATCCCAACGAGAAGGATCTCTCTTAGTAGATATGGCTGCTTCCTTCTATCTTCTATTCCTTGGTTGCTTTGGGGCTCCTCGGGTTTTTAATTTTGCCAAGAGTTCTGTCATGGATATCATTGAAGGACAAACAATACTCCTCAACCTTTCTAATATGGCTTTTCTCTCAAAACCAGTCGACATATACCATATGGAGTAGAACAATCCTATTTCGTAAGAACTCTGAAGTTCGTTATATACCTCAGGAGTAGGAATAATTGAGAGTTTAGTCCATTGTGGGTCAATGAGTGACAAAGATATCACCTCACCGCGTCTCATAATGATTTCCATCTCGTGAGCACAAGGGAGACCATAAACAGACCTATACACACATCCACACAAATTTGAATCAATTCCTATAGTTTTTGCCCGTTCCACCTCATCTACCAACAGATCAAGTGCATTGTGTGAGACATAATCCCTGAGTTCCTTAAAGGCGTTGGTTTGATGAGACATCTTCACTGATGTACGACTTTTCTCGAATGTAGCTTTAATCTCAACAATCTCCGTCTCAGTCATTGAATGTATAGATTCCCAACATGTGACGAAGTTACTCTCGGATGTATCCAAGTTTCTTTTCAGCTTCGCATGTGCACCTTCAACCCTATTCGTTGTAGTATTGCCCAAATGCATCACATTATTAGCCCATGCCGTTACAAAATGTTCCCTTAGTGGAAACCAAGTCTTCTGAACATAAACAACATCAATGGCATTACTCTTTGACCACGTTGTGACGAAATCTTCAACAACGCGATTATAATCCGCCTCGGTTTCCGCAAACATGATTAGTCGGAACATTGACATGAACTTTCGGAATGTTTTTTTTTTAAAGTGTGGTTTAACCTTTCCATCCACACACTTATCTATATGGAAAGTGCATAATAAACGATCTGCATGTGGGAAGACTTCACCTATTGCATTGATTAATGCTTGTTCCCGATCAGTCAAAAATACCTTGGGCATAGAGTTAGGAGGAAATAATGTCCTCAGACGATTCAAAGCCCAAGTGTATAACTGTTCTGCCTCTCCATCCATAAAAACCATGACCGCGGTGAATGATTTCATAGTAGATGTCATCCCAACAATCTGAAGCAGTGGTTTCCCGTATCGGTTTGTTTTGTATGTACAATCAAGCATTAACACCGTGTGGAAGCACTTCAGCAATTGGATAGATTCCGGGTGTGCCCAAAATAAGTTAGTAATCTCCCCTGTTTCATTCTTCATTGAATGCCAATAAACATAATTGTGTTGCACTAACAACTTCATCAATTGTTGCATAGGAGTTCTACCTTCTTGTTGACTATGCCGGATTCGTATCCTTTCGTTGTATATGGTACGCATTGTCGAGGTATTATCGTTGAATTTTTGCTTTATTTGAGAAAGAATTTGTCGTGGTTTTGTACCAATCTGATATAGTTCTTCAACAAAAGCCTTTTCTTCATTATTCAATCTATTGGCATATGCATGCCCAATTAAGGTCACTGCAAGTTGATGGTTATGGATCCCACACACAACTTCCACCTTTCACATGTCTCCGTCTTTCGGTATTCCTTTTAACTTGAAAGGGTAATTGCATTTCTTAGTACTCGTTTTTCTCTTTTTGGTGGACGGTTCTTTTGTTTTGGGAATTATTTCTGCCTTAAGATGTGAACGATACTCTCCACTTCTTTCACATCGTAAATCCATCTTCGGTTTTTTACCACCTTTCCGCGCAGCAGACTTACCAATCATAACAACCATCTTGTTTTTATACCAATTTCTTTTGCCCATTTAACTAACTCGTCTCTCGTTTCAAACACTTGTTCAGTTCGAAAATACTCATTAACATCAATGCTGACAAAACCTTCATATGGTCTATTTTTTTCTTGATTTTCTGGAACTTCAAGGTTGGGTTCTTCTTCTCCACATTCACGATTTCCAATTTTAAGACATCGAAATTCCGATGATGCTTCGTTTTCTTCGGCTGCATCATGCCACCTTTCTTGTGTATTAGGACCTCCAAAATCCCAAGTGTCTGTAGTATTTTGAGATGAAAGTTGAGAAGTAGCCACAGCAGCAAAGTCCTATAAGAAAAAGAGAGTTTTAGTCAAAACGGCTCAAGTCAACCGTTTTATGTACATTTTTCGGCCCGTATGCACCGTGGGAACGTACAAATTTTGGTGTCATCCCACCGTATTATTGCACAGTAACATTGAGTTGCTGTACTATTCAGATTTCGGCCACCTCGAACTGGAATGATAGAAATTTTATCGGTGGGACCAGACCGAAAAAACCCTCCGTGTTCAACACCCAAAAAGTTTTCATACAACCAACGAATATATCATATAACTTGATAAAAAGTGTTAGGATATGTTCATATACCTCTTGGGAGACTGAATCTTGTCCAGAAATTGATGATTTAGGATCCTTTGATATTTCTCCAAAACTTTTGGAACTTAATTCATCCATGGTGGTTTAGGAGTTTAGAAAGGGATAGAGAAGTGGTTTAGGAGTGCAACAATAATGTGAGATTGCCGCACAACTCCGATGAACTTTCCCCGTTGATGATGGTCGCCGGTGATGTTGACAATTCCGGTGGAAGAAGAGGGAAGAAGAATATAAGAAAGGAATTTCTAGGGATTTGAGTTTTAGGAAGATTTATAATTGTAACAACGAAAATCCTAATGTGGGTGAAATACACCTTTAAAGGTGGTTTGTTTCACCCATTCAAGGAGGGGAGCCCTTTAATCAAGCTAAGTCAAAGGTGTTTTACAAAGTCAATGAAACCATGGAGAGGCCTTTTAACAAAAACGGGGGGCCTTTTAAAATCTCCCTATGATGAATGGATCTAAGCACTACGTATCCAAATTCTTTTTTTGCCTTTTCTAAATACCCGACTAAACTGAAAACCTTTTTTTTTTTTATTGAAGGGACTAAACTCAAATTGATTCCCTATTTTGGTCATTTTCAGTGTTGGCCCCATCCACAAGTCAAAATTTCAAATGGGGCAAAAATTTCAGCTTTCATACCTTAGTTCAAAAAATAATTAACTATAAGCCCACCAAACTCCAACTAATATATCCAGCATCAAAGTCAGAAAGAACCATTACCTTTTCTAATTTCTCCTACCTCCATGTCTTCTTCTTCTCTCCTCCTTTCGTTCCTTTTATTAGGGTTCTCATCTGTTCAAGTATTGGGTAATTACACATCCATCTTCAGTTTCGGCGACTCACTCGCCGATACTGGAAACCTTCTCAACTGGCAAGGAGATAAACCATCTAACATCGGTCGATTCCCTTATGGGGAGACCTACTTCCATCACCCCACCGGTCGATTTTCCGATGGTCGGGTAGTCCTTGATTTCATTGGTATATTATAAGCATTTTATTTTTTCAATCCTCTATTATGAAATGTTGACTTCCATAAAAATTGAATTGTCATAATATATATACATCATATATAAACACAATCATACATATATTATGTGTTATTTGTTGCAGCGGAGGCATTAAGACTTCCATTATTACCACCATTTCTGGGAAACGGAAGCCATGATTTCCGGCAAGGAGCTAATTTTGCCGTTGGGGGAGCTACGGCAATGGATGTGTCATTCTTTGAAGAAAGAAAAATTGATGTCCCAACGAATTATTCACTAGGAGTTCAACTCGATTGGTTCAAACAAATCTTGCCTTCTCTATGTGACAAATCATCATATTCAAGTAAGTATCTGAGGAGTTCTATCATAGGATGTAACCTATGCCAGCTATCTACATTATTTTTCTGTTCAAACATTATTTTACCGTCTTGGTCAACAGTAGAATTCTTCCCGGTCTGTTTGATAGGCGATTATTTTAAAAATAAAAATAAAAATTCTTTAATATAGAATTTTACCCATGTTTGATTAAAAAAAAATACAGAGCGAAAGATATATGACGTCTCATTTGACTAATCTTTTTCAAATTTTTCTCAAAAATAGAGAAGTTCTTGACTATAACTAACAACAATTTTACCCACGTTTTTCTAGTTTCTTGACATCATTTCTTTTCTAACTTATTATTATCTCCTCCTATAACTAACACTAATAAAACTTATTACTTATGGAAGGTCATTTAAAGCATCTCGAATACAACACTCAATCTTAAAAATTCTGAATTTTCTAAATAACTAATTATTTCTTTACAAAAATAACAACATATAAATAAATAAGATAAGTTTAGAGCCTTGCATTGGAGACATAAAAGAGTTGAAGATCTCTATTTCCACCATATAAACGTGAGAATCTTAATTGGAACTCGACACATAAGACAAATAGAAAATATTTTTGAATTTTGTGTTGGAGATGCTCTTAGTTATAAGTTATTTTGTATGTGTGAAGACTAGTTATGAAATTCATAATCCATTGTTTAGTTTATATGTATGCTATATATATACATATATAATTCAATGTGTACATGTTCATCAAAGAAAAAAAAAAATTCAATGCGTACAATTCATACTTCAAAATATTTTAGAGCACAAAAAAAGCCAGCTTAAAAATAATTAAGCTTTCACATCATTGGAAAAAGTTGGAAAAAGTGTCCCACATTCTCTTTTTTTTTTGCATTGGCACCCAAATTTCGAGGCATGATAGTAATTATTTTTTTTTTTGTTGAACTGAGGCATGATAGTAATGCCTCCCCAAAGATTCTACTTCGAGTAAGCTGAATACTTAGACAACTATTTACACCACCTAATATTCTGACAGACCATATTTGTTAATGTATAATTGTATATACATATATAAAAGAAATCCTTAATCCAACCACTTAGTTGGGCAGAGTTTTGACTTTACCTAGTCAGGGCAAGTCCAACGTGGGGCTCGAGCTCCCAATTTTGGAAGTTCCTAAATTTTGAGAGTTCCGGGGTTTTTCGCAATTCCAACGTCGGACTTTCAAATTATGCGTGTGTATGATCTACGTGTGGAGTTTTGATTTCAATTTTCAACTATATATTATTAATTTCAAATATAAAATTAAAATTTTATATTATTCTAAAGAGATCGAGAATTTTGAAAAGATAAAAAAAATTAGAGAGAATTGAAGTAAAGAAATATTTAAAACAATTAAGATTAAAAAAAATAGATGAAAAAGAATTAAAAAAAGTTTAAAAACATTATTCGGTGGGTCCCCTTTTTAGGGGATCCACCAAAATGTGACCGTTGAGAAATCCCCAACGGTCACATTTGGAGCTAGGAGCCCCACCGGGAGCTAGCCCCAAGGTTCCCTGGTTTGGATGTGTGGGGCTGGGGCTCCCAAATTTGAATTTGGGATCCCAGCCCCACATATTGGAAATGCCCTTAGTATGAGCTAATTAGCAATTAATTTTATCTTCTAAGCAGACCTAAAAATGTAAAATAAATAACTTAGTTACTTCTTCTGTGACTAAAATACCGTGAAAAAAATAGACACAGTTATTCTCCCCCTTATTAAGTTACCTTATTGCGCAATTCTTTTTTTTTTTTATTCAATTGGTCCATGACCATGATCTTCTCTCTATCCCATTTTTTCTTCGTATCTAGCTTTTCTACAAGGACTTCAACAAAGTAAGTTCTGACTAAGCCGCGATGCCGAAAGCAAAAAATAACAAGCAGGAAGTTCAATATTGTTTTTTTTGTATTGGAGGAAGTTGAAATTACTATACAAGGATCTCTACTCTCTAGAGAGAGATATCTCTTTTCTCGAAAGAAAAACAATACCAATAATTTGTTATCAAAATAATATTAAAACCAGTTAGATAAAATCGGAAATTAAACTTGAGTAATAGACAGTAACTTAAAGAAGGTAATTTATCTTTTTTGCAGAGCTTTAAATAAACAATAAGTGAACCAATTGAGAGAATGAACATGCAGATAGACAATAGAACAGTAATGCTGGAACAGAGGCACGAGTTAGACTCATTGTCCTGAAGACTTAAA
Source organism: Eschscholzia californica subsp. californica (assembly GCA_002897215.1). NCBI lineage: Eukaryota > Viridiplantae > Streptophyta > Magnoliopsida > Ranunculales > Papaveraceae > Eschscholzia > Eschscholzia californica. Next base: position 70,776 of record BEHA01050444.1, on the reverse strand, counting down.
ACGCCCCTGCTATTGTCAAATTTGGTATTGCTTTTGTAGCATGTGACCGAAATCTCCTAAGATTCAACTGTTCCTTACCAGAAACTGAAGAAGCAAACTTCAATTCTGATCTTGACAGAACTATAACTGAGCAGAGATGAGAGGGAGAAGGCGATTTTGTTTTCTGTGTATTTTTGCTTCTGGGGGTTTCCCTATTTATAAAGTGGGAAACTGGATCAAACGACTTTAGGTAGTTTTGATCCAACGGTGAGAAATAACTAGCCAGTAGACATGTACTTGGATTGTTTCCACTATCTAGTAGCGGGAGGAAAAAGTCAGAGAAAAATAAGACACTTCTCTCCTAGACCAAGACCAGGACCAAAACTTGAACCTGAACCAGAGCTGGAGCCGGAGCCGGTGACCGACCTGCGGGTGTGCACATGTGAGAAATAAAAGAAATGGTGGTTTGTTTAAGGTACGGTGTGCCTCTAAAAAGATCTCCCCTCCGGAGAGCACTATTGTAACCACAAGGGGCTACACCCCTTACACCCAACTTTCTTTGTATAAACTCAAATTAGTTTTTCTCTTTGTAAGATGTGGAATAAAACACTTTGTTTGAATTTTCGATTTCTATTTTAGAAAAGAGGATGAAAAAGGTTTTACATTCTATTCTATAAGTCTTGTTAGTAAAAAATTGTTTTTGTTTGTTATGGATAAAAAGAGTTCACTCCAAAAGTGTCCCAGCTCCAAATAGGTGAGCTCACTTTAGCTCATTTTTATTCAAATAAAAACCTAATAATCCAATTTTATTCAAATAAAACTAAAATAATTAGTCTTGAATCTGAAATACAAGATGACTATAGAACTGTACTTGAATTGACATTGTACGGAACAAGAAATTTTGAGAATAAAGTGCAGTTCATCTCATTTTTGCACTAGCATTAGGTACTTGATAAAAGTAAAGCGGAAATGCTAAGTTCACAAAAAAAAAAAGTTGACAAAAGTTTTGCCTAAATGATGCGGCAAGTTTGAAAGTTTGATTGAATCTTGGCAGTTAAAACATGAACGACTCATAAACAGAACGGTCCAGATTCAGTCAAACTTTGAAAGGAATTAAGCCACTTCATTTCGGCAAAAATTTTGTCAAATTCTTTTGTGAATCTAGCATCTCCGAAAGTAAAGTAACACAAAGCTACTCTTGAATGTAATCCACATAACGAACGGAATAGGCTCTTTGTATTGTCATAATTTGACTATCATAAATCTATGTTGTTGAATTATTTTTGTAAATTCCGAACTTTTCTTTTAAAGAGTCTTTATAAGATAAATGTTGAAAAAACAAAATAACTACCAACTTCTTATAAATTCTCACACTATTTTTCTCTCTATAGTCCCTCAATCTCTTCAAATTACTTAAAACTTCACATTTAAAGTTTTTACACGGTCTTCTTTCTCTTTCCTCTTCTCTCTCTTCAAACAATCCAATAAAATCTCTACGTTATTCTTATAGAAATTACAATGATCGTTTTTATTGTATTTTTGCGACTTGATCATCTCTAAATGACCAAAGTATATGACTAGTTATAACCTCGCGTAATATGTTTATAGAAAAAATTGTGTCTTACGTGCACATTTTATAAATTAGTAATATATCAAATTACATATAATAGAACATAACTCAGACATACCATCACGAGAATGTTGTTTCTCTGGTCATCAATGGAGAAGTCGATTTCTCTCTGTCTTGGCTTGATTTAGACAGAGTTTCCTTTCTCTAACTTATAGAGAGATAAACTATTAAAGAATAATGATTTATCAATATTCCTTCTTTCGGAATAACCGAGATAGGTGTTAATGTAGTCGAGGCAAGAATTAATTCTCTTTTCTTAAGACATTTTACACCCCCGTAACAGTACCAAACGTTAGGGTGTATGCCTTCGGGATACAACGACTTTCCTTTCAGAGTTTAAGATGGTACTTCTTTATTCTGAAAGCGGACGAACCTTTGTAAGTATTATGATCTCTTGGACTAATGCGGATGATCTTCTAGATGCTTCGGAAATTCAAATTTCACTCGAAACTTCTTTCTTCCTTTTTCTAGATATTCTAGTCTAACCAGAACTTCTAGAAAATACTTCCTAATTAGATATTCTAGGCAAACCAGAACTTCTAATTGTTAGAAGGGAAGAGAAGAAGAGAATGAATTGAATTGATGAAAAATGAAGTGGGTTTGGTGGGTTTATATAGGAATTGAATAGGTGCATTTGCCTTTTGGGGTCAAAAGACATAACCATTCAAATATGCGGACTCAAACTGAATTTGGAGTAGGTGCAAATCTGGGCCTTCAGATTTCGCTTGAAATCGCGGAGTGAACGGCAGCCGTTAGATGGAGAGGCCTTGTCCCGAATTCGTGCCCAACAGAGGGTCAAGATGGCCGTTGGATGAGGATCTAAAGAGATCCCGCCTCCTGCCCGACGCGGGATAAGCGCGGGCCGTTGGATCTCGCTGATCCAACGCGCCTAGCGCCATCCCGACACGGTCCCGCCACTCAGAGAGCGTGGCCGTTAGATCTCGCGGATTCCCGCGGACCGAATGCCAGCCGTCCAGATGTGGACGTGCGTGCGTTGCTCAAACGGTCCCCAATCTGACTTGTCCTCTTTGACGATTTAATCCCTATTTCAACCGATCTTCGTCCAAACTTTAACCTTGAATTTCTCATTCATCCGGAATCGGATTTGAGTGATTCTTGGCTCTAAATTGAAGAGCTCGACGAGACGAACGCAATGGCGCGTTCCTTTTCTGAGTTTGTCGAGTCGGGTCGAGCCAAAATTGACTCCGATTCCAACAGAGAATAATGTAAAGCTTAAGTATTTCGAGATTTATCCTATTTATAGAGAGACCAACAATTTGTTAGCTACTTGTACTTTTTTTTTCTTTTGGTTTTTGTTCTGAAAACATCCAGATGAACAAACCATCAAAGATCAAGTTTGATTTGTGATCATCCCGTGAGATTTTATTGGTATTTGAAATGAGTTAAATATCAAACGAAACAATCCTGTCAAATAGGTATTTATGTGTAGGGACCTTGTCATGACGTTTACACAGCGCATCTATTTTGTCACATGGTTTGAGCCCTTTATGGGTGTACTATTCAAAAGAAAGAGACATGAAGTGCATTTCACCTCATTTTGCATTAGAATTTGATATATAGACCTCTTTATTTTGCTTTCATATCTAACACAAACCTCAATTATTTTGTATTTGTCAAAAGATGGATGCGTTCAATACTTCAAAAGATCTCTATTTCTAGTGGGAGAAATAGGAGGAAACGATTACAACCACCCTTTCTTTCAAGGCAAAAGTTTTGCAGAAATTAGAACTTTTACTCCTCTTATTATCCGTTCTATTAGCTCTGCAATTAAGGTAATTAAGAAAATTTTAAGAAATATTTTCCAAGGTTGTTTACTTTTTCTGAGAGACTGTATAAAACTTCATGTTAATCTTCACGAATCACGCTTGATCTAAAAAGTCACCCGTTAACGTGTTAGTTTGGAAGGTCATTTTTAAAAGGTGAATTTATCTAGCATTTTGTTTTATAATTTAAATGCAGGCTTTGATAAAGGAAGGGGCAGTGACACTCATGGTTCCTGGTAACCTACCAATTGGTTGTTCCACAGCTTATTTAACCCAATTCATGACCCCAAATAAAGGGGCCTATAATGAGCATGGATGTCTCAAATGGCTAAACAAATTTTCCAAGTATCATAATAAGTTACTCAAGAAAGAGTTGGATCATTTGAGAGAGATTCATCCACATGCAACCATTGTTTATGCTGATTATTACCATGCTGCTATGCAATTTTACCGTTCCCCCAACAAATTTGGTAATCTCTCTCTCTCTCTCTTATCTTAGTCGTATGCTAGTATTTGATCCCTTTCTTTTCACTTACGATAATCATTACAATGACAATGACACATCAATACGATGTGATAAGCACGATAATTGTCGAATTTAAACCCTTATAGAAATATGTCTAAAACCCAACTAAGTTATCGGCCTATAATCCAACTAAACTATCGGTCTAAAGTGTACCTAACTATTTTATTTATACCCAAGTTCAATAAGTCCTTCATTTGCACTTAATTGGGATGGAACTTCGGATTTCTGTTTTGCGAAGGGTTACCAGTTGTTGGCGTATTTAATCCTTTGAACTCACCGAACAATTTAAAATGTAATAATAACTCTACAGTTTCTCAATAGCCAAATTAGACTAAAAACTCATTACTTGAACAAATTGGACAAGTTATGTCAATGAAATAGTGAAATTAATGCAGGATTTAAGAGAGGGGCTCTAGGGTCATGTTGTGGAGGGGGAGGTCCATACAACTTCAACTCTTCAGTTAAATGTGGAAATTTTGGTTCATCTGTTTGTGAAGATCCTTCACTGTATGTTAGCTGGGATGGCATTCACTTAACTGAAGCTGCATATAAAGTTATTGCCACAACTTTACTAAAAGAAGAGTCAATCTTTGAGCTTCACTCCCCTTCTTGATTAATATGTAATAAGTTTATCTTTGTACCTATCAACTCACACTGAGTATATGTGTAAAAGTATTGGCCTCAATCAATAAAAATACTTCTTAATGTATATATAATTTGGAGAAATTGTTGAGATGGTGCGCTGAGAAGAGAGTCTGCCATGTTGACAGACCCGGTGGAGGGCAAAGGAGTGGAAACACTATTTTGGGCCTTCCCAATATAGGTGCCACATTAGATTTTAGATTAACAACTTAAAGGAATTTTTTTATTAACTCACTAAAAACCTTACTCACTTTCGCATCGATTTTGGTCTCACAAACATAAGCTCCAAAGATGAAATCACTCAAGAATGGGCCGTTCGTATGTGTGAGTGTGATCATGACTATAGACTCAACACATAAAAAGGGTGAGCACAACCTTTTAGAACGAATGATCTCCGAAAAGGAATGGAACCACTAATTGGAATGGTGAAGCTCACTTACCCTTCTGACTAACTCTACCCTCTAACAATGCTTTCTAAAGGTCAACAGATACAAGTGATGAAGCGGAAGATGATGAGATCCCGAGAATGTCGACGTCTTCAATGTTAGAGAACTTCAAGCAATTGCCAATCTTAGGTTTTTTTGCTTCAAACACTTATTTCAGATAACAAACTGAAGTTCACATGAACTTTTTACACAAAGTTTCTCTTTTTCAGTTTTTTTTTGAATTTTTTACATCACTACTAACAATATAAATACAAATACTAGTATTTTCAACAATCAACTTTTCCTTCTTTCACACTTTGCTTTCACAATTTTCTTTCTTTATTTTTCATGCCTTCACACTTTGCTGTCACTCCTACTGGCTATGGAAGTTGAGCACACGAGGTCAAATGAGCTCTTTTGAAAGTTGCGAGGTTGAGTAGCTCTTCATTCTACTCAGAATTAGAGAAGAAGGGTAAGTTCAAAGGCAATAGAAAGGCTTAGAAATCTCACAAGGGTTAAGTCTGTAGGGTTTTTCATGTATCTAATACATATCTAACTAGTGTTGGTAGCGGAATTTCAAACATCTAATGTTTAACACTATGATATCCAGATTCTATACATGAACTAACTATGAACTAGAAGGAAGAGGAATACCTTTAATCGCTTTCCCACGAACTAAATTTCGACCAGTATTTGGAAGATAAAGAGCTTCAAGTGGAGTTCTTCTACTTGAGACACCGAATTGTATAACTCGAACTCTTTCTTTCAGTCAGTTAGGACCTTTTTGAAGGTTGAGATGAAGAACTGCTTCTTCTAGACTTGATAGATAGAATGAGAACTTTTTCTCTAAAATCCTCTCTCCAATAGTTGTGTGAAGAGAATGCTTTTCTTCAGAAAAAATTCCAAACATTTTCTGAACTCATAATGAGGCTTTATATATGCATTACCTTAGTAGAGTCTTACTCAAATAAACATTCCTAAAAGCCCCTCAGAAAAGATAAATACAAGTTAGTGTTTAAACTAACTGGACTTTTAATACGGGGAAAACCCTAATTAGGGTTTCCCCATGGTGTGGCCGGCCAAAGTAGCCCTTAATGGGCTTACTCTTCCCGGCCCACCCCCTTAATAAGGCCGGCTAGGGATCTCCCCTTAAGGGAATCCCTTGTGCCCCTTTAAAGTGGGTTTTTGCCTTTCGGACTTCTTTTTCGAGCCCGATTCTTTCTATCTCTTAGACCGGATCATATCCATTTATACTAGTTCCCGTTAGTCTATTCTCACTGTTCAAGTTCCAATTCTTATGTGTAACCTGTTGTACGATCCGGTCTATGTTAGCCGCGGATAACCGAAGTTATCCGACAATCGTAAGCGGCTTCTAGCTAAGCATTACGACTCCTAATTAAACTGGATTGATTGATCTTCCAATAAAGTCATCATTATCCTGTGAGCCAAATCATACGCATTGCCATTTTGGTCGAAGGACAGTCCTTCGGAAGGATATACCTTCAGACTCCAAGGACATATTTCCTTCAAAGTCTCCACTAATTATTAATCTAGTTCTCTCAGAACCGTCTACCCTTCATTTCCATAATACTCACATGGCTAGTGAACAGACGACCTCAAGACTCGAAATTCATGAAAAAACTTTTAACAACCGGATAATACGATCAACTCGACTCTATAACTATTAACAAGCCAAAAACAACTATTAAACTCACATTTTCGGTCCAAAATTTAAAAATTTTGAACCCTCTTAAATTTTCGAAATGAAGGACTTACCAAAAGTTCTTCCCTATCACCAAACTTAAAACGAACATTGTTCTCAATTTTCTGAAGAATATGCCGAAATAAAAAGATATTACCATACTCCATTGTGCTATACTAGATGCATGGGTTGCCTCCCAAGAAACACTAAATTTATCATCTTCAGCCAGACGATGATTATTAAGAAAAGGGAAAGAAAAATTACTATAAACCTACTGGATTGTGAGTTGATGACTCCTTATACAATAGTAATCAGGAAATTTGAGGGTCAACCCAAAATATGGAGTATCCTTGAAGGTTCAGTCATACGTCCATGGAATGATATGAAACTAGTTTCTATTTTTCCTTTCCTTAATAGTTGTGGCCGTCCCCTATAAGGGACATTGTTCAGATCTGGCCGGCTCCCTTAGGGCAGCCTATTGATCATGGTCGGCCACCCTTTTATTCCTAAAACACCCTTCCGGTCCCCCGGTCCAAAATCCCGCTTTTCGGGCCTTTTGTGCTATCGTTGCCTAAACTTCTTTTAGGACTATGAGACATTTATGGGACTCTCCCATGATTATATATCTCATTCCCACTAGTCATATCATCCGATTAAATAGCCATTCTTATGTGTAACCTGATGTAGGATCCGGTCGAAGTTAGCCGCGAATTACTTCGTAATTGGACGATCGTAGTTGGTTTCTAGCTAAACTGTACGACCCCTAAATCAACCGCACTTGATGATCTTTTTCGTCAATTGTCCTATCCGAAAAATTGCTCGCATTGCATTCTTGGGCGAAGGACATCTCTTTAAAGGACATCTCCTTTATAAAGGAATATCCTTCACTTAGTCCATGAGAAAAAAAAATTAAACCACAAGTGTTGAACTTTATAATTAGTCTTTAAGCGGACAGACTAACCTAAAACTAGTTGATTATCTAAATTAATAGTTGTTGTTGTTACTAATAGTTCGAGATAATATGAATAGAGAAATAAAAAAAATTGACAAGGGAGAGTATTGAACCTGTGATCCAATGCATTGTGTGCAACATGTTTACCAACTAAGCTGCATTTCTTTTATTAAATAATTTAAATTGTTAAATGATTAGACCTCACTTGGTATTTATGGGCCCTTCAATCTTTAAGAAAATTTAGTAGTTTGAGGGGGCCCGATGCGTGCACACCCCCTCAAACACGCCCCTGCTAATATTTTAAGTCTACGAAATAGTAGTTTTAATCCAAGACGGTGGATATCAACTGCCTCATCATAGCCGTCTATCAACAATTAGTCAAGCAATTTTATAAAAGATAATGAACTCGTCTCCAAGAAGGCACAACGCTCACAATCACAACAACGGTATCCAAAGCGTATACCATCAATCAAAGGTCTAATGCTATACTCGAATCACTTAATACTCAATATTGTTATGCCAATCGGGGTTTAATGTGATCAATACGAGTAATCCAAGAGATGCAACAGGAAATAAAGAACAATCAAGAACAGAACACAGAGATTTACATGGTTCAGTTGGTGAGACCTACTCCACGACGACAACGACGTGATGATTTCGACTATGATAAGCAAACAAGTTTATACAAGAGATTTCGTGAGATTGCGCTACTGATATCTCCTTAGGGTTTAGTTTATATAGCCACTAAACCCTAATCCCACCGCCTCACCGATTCTCTCTCTACAACCGACATTATACATGAATACGATCACACTAATAATCGACATAAGCCTAGCTTCGTATTCCAGCTCGGTCTTGGAGTCCAGCTCTGCCTCAGAGCCCAACTTCGCATACCAGCCCTGTCTGAGTAATCAGCCCACTAACGGGTCCAAAATTTTCCTGTGATCGGGTTGGCAGGTCGTAAACCGGGTTCGATACCAATCCATATTCGAGCCACTTCTAACAATTCTCCACCTTGACTTGAATATGCTCCTCTTGACTTAAATCTGCCACCATAATAGCTCAGCGCCTCTGAGACATCTGGAGATCCCAATCAAGTTTAAGCAATGCTTAAACTTGAAATTTGCAACTGCCTTGGTTAGCATATCTGCGGGATTATCTTCCGTAGAAACCTTCTTCATCGTGATCTTCCCTTGTTTAATCATGGTGTGGCGTTTAAATGTCACATTTGGATCACTTAACTTGGATGAGTTAGTTCTTTTCGGGTTTTATTTCTAATTAGTTATGAGTTTTTCTTGGTAGGTACCTTATTTGGAGTTTGACGCTTGATTCGGAATAAAAGAGAACATTTATCACATTTTCATCTCATGTGGAAGAGACCGGAAGGAAAAAAACATCAGGGGTATTTTGGTCATTTTGGTAAAACCAGTGGTTGAATGGCAAGTTAAGTCAATGGTAAGTCCGGCGGCGAAAACGGAAGTAGAATCGGAGCTCGGATGGAAAAGTTACAATAGAAAGAAGTCGATGGACATTTCGGTCTTTGCTGAAAGTTAGAGGATGTAGAGATGAGGGCACCCCTTGGTGTGTGTGTGTAATGAGAAGCAAAGCCCAAGAGTTCAAAGGAGGAAGGAGAATTGGAGAAATCTATAAGCACCCCCGCTCTTATGTATCAAGGGTTTGATAAAAGAAAAAGAAATCTAAAAAAGATGGGGGCATCTTCAACATTGAGAAAATTAGGATTTGTGTTTGAGAGGGAAGCTAGAGAGAGAAAGAGGAAGAAGCCGGCCAAAGCTTGGCCGGCCAACAAACTAGGCCGGCCAGAGCTTGGCCGGCACAGCTAGAAGATGGAGAGAAGCAACAAGAACACGGGACATTG
>BEHA01050444.1:36913-57427 GCA_002897215.1 Eschscholzia californica subsp. californica | reverse complement strand
CCCCCCCCCACACACACACACACACACAACGATTTTGTCCTTGTTATGCCCAATCGGGGTTAATGTGAACAATACGAGTAATACAAGACAAGCCATAGGAATAGTAAAGAACAATCAAGAGCAGAACACAGAGATTTACGTGGTTAGGTTGGTGAGACCTACTCCACGGCGGCAACGGCGCGATGATTTCCATTATGATAAGCAAACACGTTTACACAAGAGATTCGTGAGATTGTGCTACTGATATCTACTTAGGGTTTAGTTTATATAGCCACTAAACCCTAATCTCATTGCCTCACCGACTCTCTACAACTGACTCTCTCTACAACCGACATTATACACGAATACGCTAATACTAAAAACCGACATAAGCCTAGCTTCGCATTCCAGCTCTGTCTCGGAGTCCAGCTTTGCCTCAGAGCACTGCTTTGCATACCAGCTCTGTCTCAATAATCAGCTTCGCTAATGGGTCCAAGCTTCGGTAGGTTGTACCGGGTTCGATACCAATCCATATTCGAGTCACTTCTAACAATTCTCCATTTTTACTTGAATATGCTCCTCTTGACATAGATCTGCCACAATCATAGCTCAACGGCTTTGAGCCATCATCGCTCCAGCCCTGATAGGGCTAACATCTAGAAATCCAATCAAGTCTAAGCAATGCTTAAACTAGAAAGTTGTAACTGCCTTGGTCAGCATGTCCGCTGGATTCTCTGCCGTAGAAACCTTCTTCATCGTAATCTTCCCTTGTTCAATCGCGTCCTTGATAAAGTGATACCTGACGTCAATGGTGTTTAGTTCTCTCGTGATACATATGATTTTTAGTGAAATGAATAGGACTCTGGTTGTCGCAGTAGACCTCTGTCACCTCCTGTTTCAGGCCCAAATCCCGAACTAAACCACTCTGTCATATTGCCTCCTTCACCGCCTCTGTTGCTGCCATGTACTCAGCTTCCGTTGTAGACAGCGCTACCACCGACTGCAGAACTGCTCTCCAACTAATGGCACTCCCGTAGAGTGTGAACGTATAGCCCGTCAGCGACCTCTTCCTATCAAGATCCTCCGAAAAATCCGAATCTACAAATCCAACTACCGAACCAGAACTGTCAGCCCTTCTGTCGTAAACCAAACCAAGCTCCGCAGTTCCTCCCAGATACTGCAGTATCCTTTTCACAGCCTGCCAATGACCTCTCCCAGGTCTGCCTATGTATCTGCCTACTACACTAACAACATGTGAAATATCAGGCCTTGTACACACCATACCATACATAAAGCTACCTGCTGCATTTGCATAAGGCACCCGAGACATGTACTCCGTCTCGTCATCAGTTGTTGCTGACAATTCCGCCGAAAGCTTGAAGTGTGCTGCCAATGGAGTACCGACAGGTTTTGCCTCAGTCATACCAAAACGTTCCAACACCTTCTCGATGTACGTTTTCCATAACAAGAACAGTTTTCCAGCAGATTTGTCTCTCCGTATCTCCATTGTGATGCCCCAAGCCCAGCAGTTGTCGATATTGTCCTCCCTTTTGCCACCACCCTCGCACGGATGGTAGGAGGTTTTGTTCTTGGCGAGAGCACCACGGACTCCACCAAAAGGCCTCGGTATGGGCGGCGACACACGATTCGGCCGACCATCAGAGTACGAAGCGACACCATGGACCCTCCCCCCCACACACCCAACGATTTTGTCCTTCTTATGCCCAATCGGGGTAAGAACAATCAAGAGCAGAACACAGAGATTTACGTGGTTCGGTTGGTGAGACCTACTCCACGGCGACAACGGCGCGATGATTTCTATTATGATAAGCAAACACGTTTACACAAGAGATTCGTGAGATTGTGCTACTGATATCTCCTTAGAGTTTAGTTTATATAGCCACTAAACCCTAATCTCATCGCCTCACCGACTCTCTACAACTGACTCTCTCTACAACCGACATTATACACGAATACGCTAATACTAAAAACCGACATAAGCCTAGCTTCGCATTCCAGTTCTGTCTCGGAGTCCAGCTTTGCCTCAGAGCACTGCTTTGCATACCAGCTCTGTCTAAATAATCAGCTCCGCTAATGGGTCCAAGCTTCGGTAGGTTGTACCGGGTTCGATACCAATCCATATTCGAGTCACTTCTAACAATTCTCCACCTTGACTTGAATATGCTCCTCTTGACTTAGATCTGCCACAATCATATCTCAGCGCCTCCGAGCCATCATCGCTCCAGCCCTGCTAGGGCTAACATCTGGAAATCCAATCAAGTCTAAGCAATGCTTAAACTAGAAAGTTGTAACTGCCTTGGTCAGTATGTCCGCTGGATTCTCTGTCGTAGAAACCTTCTTCATCGTGATCTTCCCTTGTTCAATCGCGTCCTTGATAAAGTGATACCTGACGTCAATGTTGTTTAGTTCTCTCGTGATACATATGATTTTTAGTCAAATGAATAGGACTCTGGTTGTCGCAGTAGACCTCTGTCAGCTCCTCTTTCAGGCCCAAATCCCGAACTAAACCACTCTGTCATATTGCCTCCTTCACCGCCTCTTTTGCTGCCATGTACTCAGCTTCTGTTGTAGACAGCGCTACCACCGACTGGTGAACTGCTCTCCAGCTAATGGCACTCCCGTAGAGTGTGAACGTATAGCCCGTCAGCGACCTCTTCCTATCAAGATCCTCCGAAAAATCTGAATCTACAAATCCAGCTACCGAACCAGAAGTGTCAGCCCTTCTGTCGTAAACCAAACCAAGCTCCGCAGTTCCTCCCAGATACTGCAGTATCCTTTTCACAGCCTGCCAATGACCTCTCCCAGGTCTGCCCATGTATCTGCTTACTACACTAACAACATGTGAAATATCAGGCCTTGTGCACACCATACCATACATAAAGCTACCTACTGCATTGGCATAAGGCACCCGAGACATGTACTCCGTCTCGTCATCAGTTGTTGCTGACAGTTCCGCCGAAAGCTTGAAGTGTGCTGCCAATGGAGTACCGACAAGTTTTGCCTCAGTCATACCAAAACGTTCCAACACCTTCTCGATGTACGTTTTCCGTAACAAGAACAGTTTTCCAGCAGATTTGTCTATCCGTATCTCCATTGTGATGCCCCAAGCCCAGCAGTTGTCGATCTTGTCCTCCCTTTTGCCACCACCCTCGCACGAATGGTAGGAGGTTTTGTTCTTGGCGAGAGCACCACGGACTCCACCAAAAGGCCTCGGTATGGGCGACGACACACGATTCGGCCGACCATCAGAGTACGAAGCGACACCATGGACCCCCCCCCCCACACAACGATTTACAAGCCATAGGAATAGTAAAGAACAATCAAGAGAACAACACAGATATTTACGTGGTTCGGTTGGTGAGACCTACTCCACGGCAACAACGGCGCGATGATTTCCATTATGATAAGCAAAAACGTTTACACAAGAGATTCGTGAGATTGTGCTACTGATATCTCCTTAGAGTTTAGTTTATATAGCCACTAAACCCTAATCACATCGCCTCACCGACTCTCTACAACTGACTCTCTCTACAACCGACATTATACACGAATACGCTAATACTAAAAACTGGCATAAGCCTAGCTTCGCATTCCAGCTCTGTCTCGGAGTCCAGCTTTGCCTCAGAGCACTGCTTTGCATACCAGCTCTGTCTAAATAATCAGCTCCGCTAATGGGTCCAAGCTTCGGTAGGTTGTATCGGGTTCGATACCAATCCATATTCGAGTCACTTCTAACAATTCTCCACCTTGACTTGAATATGCTCCTCTTGACTTAGATCTGCCACAATCATAGCTCAGCGCCTATGAGTCATCGTCGCTCTTGCCCTGCTAGGGCTAACATTTGGAAATCCAATCAAGTCTAAGCAATGCTTAAACTAGAAAGTTGTAACTGCCATGGTCAGCATGTCCGCTGGATTCTCTGTCGTAGAAACCTTCTTCATCGTGATCTTCCCTTGTTCAATCGCGTCCTTGATAAAGTGATACCTGACGTCAATGGTGTTTAGTTCTCTCGTGATACATATGATTTTTAGTCAAATGAATAGGACTCTGGTTGTCGCAGTAGACCTCTGTCACCTCCTGTTTCAGGCCCAAATCCCGAACTAAACCACTCTGTCATATTGCCTCCTTCACCGCCTCTGTTGCTGCCATGTACTCAGCTTCCGTTATAGACAGCGCTACCACCGACTGCAGAACTGCTCTCCAGCTAATGGCACTCCCGTAGAGTGTGAACGTATAGCCCGTCAGCGACCTCTTCCTATCAAGATCCTCCGAAAAATCCGAATCTACAAATCCAACTACCGAACCAGAAGTGTCAGCCCTTCTGTCGTAAACCAAACCAAGCTCCGCAGATCCTCCCAGATACTGCAGTATCCTTTTCATAGCCTGCCAATGACCTCTCCCAGGTCTGCCCATGTATCTGCTTACTACACTAACAACATGTGAAATATCAGGCCTTGTGCACACCATAACATACATAATGCTACCTACTGCATTTGCATAAGGCACCCGAGACATGTACTCCGTCTCGTCATCAGTTCTTGCTGACAGTTCCCCCGAAAGCTTGAAGTGTGCAGCCAATGGAGTACTGACAGGTTTTGCCTCAGTCATACCAAAATGTTCCAACACCTTCTCGATGTACGTTTTCCGTAAGAAGCACAGTTTTCCAGCAGATTTGTCTCTCCGTACCTCGATTGTGATACCCCAAGCCCAGCAGTTGTCGATATTGTCCTCCCTTTTGCCACCACCCTCGCACGGATGGTAGGAGGTTTTGTTCTTGGCGAGAGCACCACAGACTCCACCAAAAGGCCTCGGTATGGGCGACGACACACGATTCGGCCGACCATCAGAGTACGAAGCGACACCATGGACCCTCCCCCCCACACACCCAACGATTTTGTCCTTCTTATGCCCAATCGGGGTAAGAACAATCAAGAGCAGAACACAGAGATTTACGTGGTTCGGTTGGTGAGACCTACTCCACGGCGACAACGGCGCGATGATTTCCATTATGATAAGCAAACACGTTTACACAAGAGATTCGTGAGATTGTGCTACTGATATCTCCTTAGAGTTTAGTTTATATAGCCACTAAACCCTAATCTCATCGCCTCACCGACTCTCTACAACTGAGTCTCTCTACAACCGACATTATACACAAATACGCTAATACTAAAAACCGACATAAGCCTAGCTTCGCATTCCAGCTCTGTCTCGGAGTCCAGCTTTGCCTCAGAGCACTGCTTTGCATACCAGCTTTGTCTCAATAATCAGCTCCGCTAATGGGCCCAAGCTTCGGTAGGTTGTACCGGGTTTGAAGGGGATTATACTAGGGTATCTCATACACCTAATTGTCTAGTGTTGGTAGCGGAATCTCAAACATCTCTATGTTTAACACTAGTTTCCAGGATCTATACATGAACATACCAATGAACTAGATTGGAAAGATGATTACCTCTTAATCGCTTTCCCACGAACTAAATCCCGACCAGTATTCGGAAGATAAGAGCTCCAAGTATAGCTCCTCTACTTGAGACACCGAGTAATGACTTGAACTCCCTCCTTTCAGTCAGCTAGGACCTTCTTGAAGGTTGAGATGAAGAACTCCTTCTTCTTGACTAGATACTTGAGAAAACTCCTTTTCTCTCTCTCTCTGAGATGTATATTCTGAAACTCTTTCAGGTTCTCAGAGAAGCACACAAAACTTGGCTTAGAATTATCTCTCTTTTTTAATTGTTCCTTTAGGTTTTATAATTAGGTATATATAGAAATCCTAGAAGAGGTATTAGACTCAAACTAGGATTCCTAAAACCTAATTATAAGGCAACACCCAAAATACCCTCCTTTGGGTCACTTGAAGTGGCCGGCCAACATAGCCCTTTATGGGCTTCCTTGGCCGGCCCACTTAGGGCCTAACCGGCCATCACATGGCCGGCCCTATTGCCTAGGTCGGCCATCACATGGCCGGCCTACCTAAAGCCTTTCCGAGCCTCTCTTTTGGGCCCGGACATGTTTATCTCTTCAGACTTCTCCGAATCAATCTGGACTTACCAATAACGGATCCAATCCACTTAATTGCCATTCTCCTTCTAGTCAATTTTCCCCGTTCAAATGATTACTCTGACGTGTAACCCTTGTAGGATCCGGTCTATGTTAGCCGCGAATTAACTCCTTGATTCGACGATCGTAGTTGGCTTCTAGCTAAGCATTACGACCCCTAATTGGACCGGACTAATGATCTTCCGAGTAAGGTCATTAAGATCCTATTCGCCAAATTGTACGCATTGCAACCTTGGTCGAAGGACACTCCTTCGGAAGGATACCATTCCTTCAGACCGAACGGATAAATCCTTCAGTCTCCCACTTGTAGTTAGAACAAGTGCAATGCTCGATTCCCATGTTTTTTCGTATCTCATCTGATATGTCATATTCATCAGTGGACCAGGGATAGTAAGATGGTGTGCTTCCATGTTCACTTAGTAGGGTTTCTTTTATTGGATCACGTATCTAATAAACCTACCTGGAACACTCCATCCTTTTGGACTGTCGTCTAAATTCTAAACCACAATTTAGATAACGAAATAAACCCAGTTTATTTCGGATAACAAGAGTCTGTAAAATTTGAGCACCCGCGTGAACTCCTTCACGTTCTCAATTTTACAAGTCATCTTAGGATACTCCATCCTTGATCCTAATTCCTTAGATTCGAGCATCTCATGATCGTTCTAAGGTGACAGTTTAGTTTCCTTTTCACTTCGCTTTGTTATTATCTTGCTTTCGAACCCTTCGTAAGCTCTTATGATAATATCAGTTTCTCCCACTGAAATTAGTACTTCCCAAGTTCTAATTTTACTTTCTTATCTAGTAGAGTTAGTAACGACTCCCAGCATGAAAAACTCTTTTCCACCTGTTAGCCCTTCCTAAAAGATTCCTATCTTTATTTTCGGAAGATTACTTTTATGACTTTCTTCAATCTTCTGACTTGTATGGGTGACGACATCCTTTCGTACTCTAAGTACTTCTCAGATGTTCGGGTAAACAACAATCATCTCATGATCGTTCTTATGTTTTTAAACATAAGTGTCTCTCCCATGTTCATTACGGGAGCTGGGTAGAATTTCTCTCCAAGAGATTTTCTTATTCAGACCTCTTCAAAACTCCTTTTGAACGAGTCTTTATCATCCTTTGGTCTATCTCCATAGACTTTGATGCCCATGGTTAATTTACCCTCGTCTTCTGTCCTCTCGTGTATGTCTCCTACATATAGGACATGAAACTCGCTTGTTTCACTCCCACTTACCTTCTTGTCGCACAAGATTTAACCATTCTTACTCTTATCTCTTTGGATTTCCGGTCCAATTTCAGAGTGGTTTCTGTTATAGTCCGTTTGAATCTTCTCAAGACGCATTGGGGTTTTTGAGCAACCTTCTTAACTCCTTAAGAAGTTTCTAGGCGATTGTCCCTCGAACCATTCAAGGCGATATCCCTCGTTTCGTAAGCCGAGTAACTCTTAATCCCTTTCGTTTTAAGGCAAGTAACTCCTTACTTCCTTTTGTTTCTCTTTTATCGAATCCTATTCGATTTTTCCTCCCACTTGTCTTCTTTGAAGGACCCTCCTTTTAATGAAGACACCATCGAGAGCAACAATCTCATTGTGTTTCGATGATTTGTGAGAAAACCCCGTTCTTCTTTTCGAAGAACTTATGTCTAACACGCTTTAGACATTAAAATAATTGACAAGTTTTAGAACTCCTTCTAAAAGAATATCCATATTCATATGGACTCGATTATTCACTCTAGCTTTTCTAGGTTTTTAATGGGTTGGCAGATACGTATTAGACTTTTGTATTTTCGGAAGAGCGATGACTATTAAACTTATGATCTCATCATATTCTTTAGTCACCCAGACCCACTTCTCGATTTAGGATTTGTTTCCAAAACTTTTCCAAAATCTAGTCTTAAGTCCATTCTAATCACATTAATCGTAGACTTTTATGTCTAACATTAGTTTCTACGATTAACTGAATTCTTGTACTCTTACGAGAATTCTTGTCAAATTTCTTTGTCCAAACCATGATTGACTATCGTTGAGAGATACGTGACCAAACAACTTTAGTTTTCATGTTCTTTCAATCTTATTTGACAAGATTAGAATGACTAAGTCGGATCATTCGGTATAATTACTTAAAAGTTAAATAGGCTCTTTTAAGAACATCATAAAATATCTCATATTTTATTCACTCCCATAATCTCATTACAGAGTCAATGTTCTAAAAAGAAAAAGAATACTGAAACTGCCTTAAAGTATTGCCTATCGAGTCTATTGATCCTTCTTGAGCTTTTCCAGCAACTCTTGCCTTCTTAGCTTTTGACAGGTTCATCTCCTCTTCAATAAATACTCAGCTCCCCTTTGCTCCTGTCATTCATAATGATAAGAGTCTTTTAGGTATCACATACCTTGAGGAATTAGTATTTAATTGAATAACTTTTAATAATTTTTACCTTGACCGGAACTCCCATTTCCGTCGTTTAATTCTTCCAAAAACCGCGGGCAATCTCTTAAACGAATATGAGATGTACTACCGCACACAAGACATCTCTTGTTAGGAAGGATAGTTCTGGGTTTCGGTGCTTTCTTGCCCATTCTCTTGTCAGATTGCTTCCTTCCCCTAACGTCTTCCGTTCCCGTATTTACAGTCTCATGAACACTCAGAATTTCTTATAGAGTTTCAGGTGTGCTGAACCTACTTTCAGCAACTTCCAGAATTGCTAGCAGACTTTCGAAGGAAACTCGGCCAAACTTATCTTCAAAGTTTGTTACTACATCCTGAAACCTTTCATCCAATGAATTCAGGATGATGTCAACCGCCATATCGACTGGCATTGGAGATCCCATCCATTCCATGTCTTGAAGTGATCAATCATCTCCAAAACATGGTAACGAACGGATTTCCCTTTCTTTAGTCGCATTCCCGGTGTCACCATTGTGATTCTAAATCTCTCCATTCGACATTGTGTTCCAAACACTTCTCTTAGTCGTCGAATGATGGTGTATGCTTCCATGTCAATGAACATATCTTTATATTTTCTTTCCATGACCATTAGCATTAAACCGGTTACTGGCGCTGACTTCCTTCGAATATCGTCTACTGGCTTACGCTCTTCATCAGAAGAGGTTTCTGAAAATACGGGGATCGGAGTGTCCAATACTTCTGCGCTTTCTCCTAGAACCTTTCTCAGGTTCCTCTCCCATTGAACGAAGTTGGTATCGTTCAATTTCTCAAGTATGGGATAGAGGTTGAAGATGTTCTTTGTCATTATTAAACTACATGTAAGAAATTCGAAAGTGATTAAACTTGTTATCCTGGCAATTTTTCAATTTGCCTATATTATTCTATATTTGTCGTCCCCTTAGAATAATATAATTCCAAGATCCCATTCCTTCGAAATTAAGCGTACTTCGGCACTGCCCTTAATTCGTCGTCCTGGGTGAGTAACTCCTTACTGATCATACTCCTATGACTCTTGGTTAACGATTTAAACATTAAATCGTCCTTTAGCTCCGAAATCCAAAACCCTTTTGCTGACTCGTTGAGAATAACCATTTAGACATGTAGACCTCTTCATAGATCTACCTGTATTGTCCTGATGTGGCGTTAAAATGCCACATTTGGATCGCTTAACTTCGATGAGTTAGTTCTTTTCGTGTTTTATTTATAATTATTTATAAGTTTTTCTTGGTAGGTACCTTATTTGGAGTTTGACGCTTCATTCAGAATAAAACGAAACATTTATCACATTTTCATCTCATGTGGAAGAGACCGGAAGGAAAGAGAGACCAGGGGGATTTTGGTCATTTTGGCAGAAATCAGAGGTTAAGTGGCAAGTGGAGTCGATGGTGAATCCGGCGGCGAAAACGGAAGTCGAATCGGAGTTCGGACAGGAAAGTTATGGAAGAAGGAAGTCGAGGGTCATTTTCGTCTTTCTGAAAATTAGAGGAAGTGGAGACAAATTTGAAGGGACCCCTTGGTTTCCAAATGAAAAGCAAAGCCCATGAGTCCAAGATAGACAAGTAGAGATTTGATAAGCACCCCCTTGGTTTTTAAGTTAAAGTCCAAACTCCAAGTCCAGGTCCAATAATTTTAAAAGAAGAAGAAATGGGAAAAATCTATAGGCAGCCCCTCTGGGATGTCTTAGGACCAAAAAGAAACAAAAGGAAGAAGAGAGCTGAATGGGGACTTCATCTTCTTCAATTAGAAATTAGAAATCAGGGTTTGTGTGGGTGCTTGAGAGGGAAGCTAGAGAGAGAAAGGAGGAGGTTAGTCGCCGGCCAAGCTTTGGCCGGCCAACACATTAGCCGGCCAAGCTTTGGCCGGCCAACACATTAGCCGGCCAAGCTTCGGCCGGCGTTACCAAGGTGAAGAACACAGCAGCCACTCGAGAAAGGAAGGAGCAGATCGGCTGGACAGAGAGGGACAGCAGCTCGGGTTCTCCATTGGAGTAGCACGGGACAGCAAGGGTTTAAGGCAGCAGCTCGAGCTCGGTTTGAAGCAAGCACGGGACGTGACCGGACAGGAAGAATCAACCCGAACAGCAACCATTCTTGTCCGAACTCCACCTTGATTTGTTCGGATTTTCTAGGTTGTTCCGGCCACTCTTTTGGCCGGAAAACTTAGGGCTTTTAGTGGGGATCCTTTTGTCTTGGTATTCTTGTGGTTTTGTTATGGTTTGGTGTTGAAAATCTTAGAGAGAGAAAGCTTAGTTTAACTTTCATGGTGGTTTGAGGTTTGTGTTAAAGAGGAAGAAGATGACACTCTGTTAAGGGGAGGTCAAGTTCTGCTGAGAGGACACCCATTGTATACTGTTAAGAGGACTCCTGCATTCTGTTACAGGGAGATCGACAACACTTAAACACATATATTCCCCGTCGATCTTAGTCTCGCGCCTTATCGAAATAGGGAGATTTTCACCTTAACTCATGTCTTTCTTTATTTTCTTCTCGTTTATTATGTGCTCCACCATGTCTAGCTAGCTTTTGTAGTCGGATACTCGTGATACATGTTTTGATGTGACAAGAGTTTTATTGCTTTTAATGATAAAATCTTCCGGATTTTTAGACCGTTCATGGACTGGAATCTGAGTTAAACCAAGAGTTCGTTGACCCATCCAAGTAAATGGGTGAAGTTAACTAACTTTTTATGCTTATAGATCATTAGTACTAGTCACTATCGACTTTGTGGATCGAAGTATCCTCCTCATTCGATTCTTGCTCGACCATTTTTCCCGAATCACTCTCACCTCTCACTTTTAGATTAGATCGTTTTATTTGTTTATTTATTATAAACCAATCAAAACCCCAATTATCATCTTTTCATTTTAGTCTGAGTTAGTGGTTGACACCTAGACCGGTGGGCTAGACTTTCTCGATATTCTTATTACCTTCCTATCTTTGTGGATCGATCTCGGTCTTACCGGGTTATTACTTGACGCCCGTATACTTGCGGGTGGAGACCTATTTAGGATAACCTTTTAGGCCCATCATGTCCCGAGGTAAAAGATGGCACCCTGCTTTGGCATGACCCACCATCGATGAACAACGGCTCAACAGGTGTCTTAATCTGGGTAGGCTTTACTCAAAATTCTTTTTGGGACTTATTACGTAATTTATCAAGTTGCGTTACTGTGAACTCTTGCATAACCATTCATGATTTATTACGTAGAAAATTATGTGGGTTTGCGTAAGATTTGTTAAATCTTAGTATTACCCCTTAAAAGATCCCATCTTTTAAGTTTATTTCTTGTTCGCCTATGGTTCGTTTGGATTCATATCCAAAAACTTCTATTGACTACTCCCACTTGAACCATGATCTCATCATTCAGTTCGTCAATTGATTTTAAGACCCTATACTCTAAGTATTATGCGGACACAACTTCTTGTGCTTAGAACAAGAAACGATAATCTTATCTAAAGGTATACTATTCTACGCAATCACATACAATCATACATACAATAATAGTACGATCATAATAAACAAAGTATGTATCCTAGATTCGTTTCTAGGTTCTGCTATGTCTCGTATAGCTATTTGTGGGAATTTGTGACATCTCTATGTCTAATGGGCTCTAAAGTTTCGTATTCACAATACTTAAACTAGAAGCACATTATGTTTCTTCCTTAATTGTTTCCTAAGTCAATATAAGGAAAAACTCCGTTTGGGCTCTTCTCTAACCCGGGTCTATGTCGGAAAAAATATGCTCGGAACCGGGAGAAAAAAGTTTGAAAAACTCCCTTTCAGGTCGAGGCCTAAAAGCCCTTGAGTCACACTCAAAAAGACCTAAGTCAACCTTGGTCAAAGTCCCTTGACTGGTCTCTGGTCAACCCTTGACTTAACCTGGCCAAGGTCCGGACCATGAGACAGCAACTTCCTGTCGTGCTCAGTCTCTCGGGCAGACGCGTCCTAGCCTAGCTAGACGCTTCTGTCCTAGGACAGACCATAGACATCTCGGGTGAGATGTCTAGGATGCGTCCTGGTCGCGTCCTAGACGCGTCCAGACCATCGGGTCACCTTTCATTCCTCTCGGGTGCTCAATCCGAGAGGTGTTGGAACTTCCAGACGCGTCCCGTACGTGTCTTGGCCTGGGACAGCACATGTGCCATCTCGGATGTTCGGTCCGAGATGCACTCGTGCTCCACAGTCGCGTCCCGGACGCTTCTGTGCACAGACAGCAAGGCCATCCTACTTGGGATGCCTTCTGGACGCGTCCTAGACGCTTCTGGATGCTCCGGTCGCATCCCAGTCGCGTCTGGATGCTTCCAGTCGCATCTAAGATGCGTCTGGTCGCTCCAGACGCATTCTGAATGCGTCCGGACACCCGTCCAGTGTCTCGGTCCTAGACCGAGACTTTAATAAGTTCCCTTGAGCGCGTCCAAGCCGCGTCAGGGATGTCCGAGACGCCCCTGTCTCGGGCTTCCTAGGGATATCCCAGACGCGTCTTCAACGCGCTGGGACGTCCGAGACCCGAGAGTCTCGGACTCCTAGTCCGTGTTGGACTGGGATATCCCAGACGCGTCCAAGACGCTCTGGGATGTCCGAGACCCGAGAGTCTCGGACTCTTAGTCCGGCTCAGACTAGGATTCCCGGTCCTTCACGGACTGGGATTTCCAGTCCGTGTCCCACTCTGTCTCGGACTGTCTGTCCGAGACGTGCTGGTCCGGCCCGGACGCGTCCTGTCCGGTCCTGCCAGCTGGGTTTCCGAACTTTTTGGAAATCCAACCGTTCCAACTCAATTCTTTTCTGATTTTCTTTGTTCCAGCTGCTGTTAGGTACTGTTTTTGACCAATTCATCAACCAATCTTCATGGTTTTGATGATTTTTATCAAAACTCTTAAAACCTAAAGCTTGTTTATGAAAACTCTTTTCATAAAACTATGTTTTTAGTGTTTGTAGGTCAAGAATCTCATTCAAAACCCTAATTTGATCTCATTAAACTATGCTTGAATCTCCATTCAAACATCATAAACACTAGTATCTAGTTGTTCAAGTATGAATCTAATTCGTCTAGTCAAAGATAGTTCATGCAAACGGCTCGTGATCCCACTGAAGGGGATTATACTAGGGTATCTCATACACCTAGTTGTCTAGTGTTGGTAGCGGAATCTCAAACATCTCTATGTTTAACACTAGTTTCCAGGATCTATACATGAACATACCAATGAACTAGATTGGAAAGATGATTACCTCTTAATCGCTTTCCCACGAACTAAATCCCGACCAGTATTCGGAAGATAAGAGCTCCAAGTGTAGCTCCTCTACTTGAGACACCGAGTAATGACTTGAACTCCCTCCTTTCAGTCAGCTAGGACCTTCTTGAAGGTTGAGATGAAGAACTCCTTCTTCTTGACTAGATACTTGAGAAAACTCCTTTTCTCTCTCTCTCTGAGATGTATATTCTGAAACTCTTTCAGGTTCTCAGAGTAGCACACAAAACTTGGCTTAGAATTGTCTCTCTTTTTTAATTGTTCCTTTAGGTTGTACAATTAGGTATATATAGAAATCCTAGAAGAGGTATTAGACTCAAACTAAGATTCCTAAAACCTAATTATAAGGTAACACCCAAAATACCCTCCTTTGGGTCACTTGAAGTGGCCGGCCAACATAGCCCTTTATGGGCTTCCTTGACCGGCCCACTTAGGGCCTAACCGGCCATCACATGGCCGGCCCTATTGCCTAAGTCGGCCATCACATGGCCGGCCTACCTAAAGCCTTTCCGGGCCTCCCTTTTGGGCCCGGACATGTTTATCTCTTCGGACTTCTCCGAATCAATCTGGACTTACCAATAACGGATTCAATCCACTTAATTGCCATTCTCCTTCTAGTTAATTATCTCCGTTCAAATCATTACTCTGATGTGTAACCCTTGTAGGATCCGGTCTATGTTAGCCGCGAATCAACTCCATGATTCGACGATTGTAGTTGGCTTCTAGCTAAGCATTACGACCCCTAATTGGACCGGACTAATGATCTTCCGAGTAAGGTCATTAAGATCCTATTCGCCAAATTGTACGGATTGCAACCTTGGTCGAAGGACACTCCTTCGGAAGGATACCATTCCTTCAGACCGAACGGACAAATCCTTCACGATACCAATCCATATTCGAGTCACTTCTAACAATTCTCCACTTTGACTTGAATATGCTCCTCTTGACTTAGATCTGCCACAATCATAGCTCAGCGCCTCCGAGCCATCGTCGCTCCAGCCCTGCTAGGGCTAACATCTGGAAATCCAATCAAGTCTAAGCAATGCTTAAACTAGAAAGTTGTAACTGCCTTGGTCAGCATGTCCGCTGGATTCTCTGTCGTAGAAACCTTCTTCATCGCGTCCTTGATAAAGTGATACCTGACGTCAATGGTGTTTAGTTCTCTCGTGATACATATGATTTTTAGTCAAATGAATAGGACTCTGGTTGTCGCAGTAGACCTCTGTCACCTCGACCTCTGTCACCTCTTGTGTCAGGACCAAATCCCGAACTAAACCACTATGTCATATTCCCTCCTTCACCGCCTCTGTTGCTGCCATGTACTTAGCTTCCGTTGTAGACAGCGCTACCACCGACTGCAGAACTGCTCTCCAACTAATGGCGCTCCCGTAGAGTGTGAACGTATAGCCCGTCAGCGACTTCTTCCTATCAAGATCCTCCGAAAAATCCGAATCTACAAATCCAACTACCGAACCAGAAGTGTCACCCTTCTGTCGTAAACCAAACCAAGCTCCGCAGTTCCTCCCAGATACTGCAGTATCCTTTTCACAACCTGCCAATGACCTCTCCCAGGTCTGCCCATGTATCTGCTTACTACACTAACAACATGTGAAATATCAGGCCTTGTGCACACCATTACATACATAATGCTACCTACTGCATTTGCATAAGGCACCCGAGACATGTTGTTGCTGACAGTTCCCCCGAAAGCTTGAAGTGTGCTGCCAATGGAGTACCGACAGGTTTTGCCTCAGTCATACCAAAATGTTCCAACACCTTATCAATGTACGTTTTCTGAGACAAGAACAGTTTCCCAGCAGATCTGTCTGTCCGTATCTCCATACCCAATATCTTCCTTGAGGCACCCAAGTCTTTCATCTCAAACTCACCCTTTAATTGACCCTTTAACATGTGGATTTCCGACATATCCTTGCAAGCTATCAGCATGTCATCCACATACAGGAGTAGATACACATAAGAACCATCTGATAGTTTCCTGTGATACACACAACTATCATACCTGTTTCGGTCATAGCCGTTTTAACCATAAACGTGTCAAAACGCTTATACCACTGCCTAGGAAACTGTTTCAGTCCATACAAAGACTTCTTCAGCAAACAGACCTGGTCTTCTTTCCTGAGAATCTCAAACCCCTCTAGCTGACGCATATAGATTTGTTCTTCCAGTTTCGATGTAAGAACGCAGTCTTAACATCAAGTTTCTCCAATTTCATATCATACAAAGCAACCATAGCTAGTATCACTCTAATAGAGCTATGTTTAACAATAGGAGAAAATACCTCATTGAAGTCTATTCCTTCTCACTGTGTAAACCCCTTAGCTACTAACCGTGCTTTGTAACGTGCATCTTCCACTCATGGGATTCCTTCCTTCTTCTTCAAAACCCATTTGCTACAACAATCTTCTGACCCTTAGTTAGCTTGGCTAATTACCAGACCTGGTTCTGCCGTAGAGACTCAATCTCTTCATTCATTGCAAGAGACCACTGTGGTGAATCATAGCTCCTCATAGCTTATTCGTAGGTGCATGGCTCACCTCCATCTATGCTTTCTCCCACACTAAGTGCAAATGCAACCATATCTGCCATCCCATACCTTTCCGGTGCCCGGATGTCTCTCCTACCCTGGTTCCTCGCAACACTGTAATGAACCAGCTCTTGTTCATCTTCCTCAGCTTGCTCATCTACCTGAGGCCGAACCTCTATGGGAGTGTCTATCTCAAACTCCACCTATTCTCTATGATCTTCCAACTCCACCTGTTCGCCAACACCCTCTCGAGCATCTACAGGCGTTACCTTCTGAGTTACCATGGCTGCTAACTCATCAAAAGTAACATCTCTACTTGTGAGAAACTTCTTAGATTTTCCATCCGGATTCCACAACCGATAACCCTTAACTCCAGGCTCATACCAAAAAAATACACATTTCTTAGCCCTCGGATCAAGTTTACCTTCTTTTAAATGTGCATAAGCCGGACAACCAAAGATCCCCAAGTTCTCATAATTAGCAGGATAACCAGATCACACCTCATTACGAGTTTTACACTCTATAGATGTACAGGGTGAAATATTCATCAGATACGCTGCCGTGTTCAATGCTTCAGCCCAGAACACCTCTGGCAGCCCTGCATTTGAAAGCATACAACGAGCTCGTCTACACAGAAGGTAAACTTGATCCGAGGGCTAAGAAATGTGTATTTTTTTGGTATGAAATGTGTCTTTTACATGGTGTCTCACTATCCCTTCGTCTACACAGAACCTATTAAACTCGTTTCCGCAAAATTCCATGCCATTGTAAGTCCTCAAGCGTTTGATCGATTTTCCAGTCTGCTTCTCGATCAAGGTCTTCCACTGCTTGCACTTGACGAATGTCTCATCTTTGCGTTTCAGTATGTAGACCCATACTTTCCTGGAAAAATCATCTATCAAGGTTAACGTGTATCTACCCCCATTATGCGAGCTGACCCGAGAGGGACCCCAAAGATCTGAATGGATGTAATCCAGAGTTCCTTTGGTATTGTGAACCGATGTACTGAACTTTACCCGACATTGCTTCCAGAAGACACAATGTTCACAGACATCCAGTTTTTCAACCTTCTGCCCACAGAGTAAACTTGCTTGCTCAGTATAGCCATTCCTCTTTCACTCATATGCCCCAACCGCATATGCCATAGCTTGGTAAGTCTCAACCTCCTTGTCTGATGATGACACTGCTACAGATCCGGTAACTGTGTTACCCTATAGCACATATAGATCATTCTTTTTCAACCCCTTCATAACTGTAGGACTCCCCTTAGAAACCCGAAGAACACCACCTTCACTAACATATTTGCAACCATTGTCATCCAGAGTTCCCAAAGAGATTAGATTCCTCTTCAAATTTGGAACATGTCTGATGTCTGTTATAGTCCTCACAACATCGTCGTGCATCCTAATTTGAATAGTAAGTACCAATTCCAACCACCTTACAAGGAGCGTCTTTTCCAATTAACACCTTACCTCCATTAATTGCTGTGTAAGTGGAAAACCATTCCTTATAAGGACATACGTGGAATGTACAACGAGTATCCAAAATCCACCTATCTTCAGCGAAGCAGGCATTGATCGCCAGAACCATAGCTTAATCACATTCTTCAATGATTGCAAAGACACTACCATCATCTTCTTCGATAACTGTTGCCTCACCTGGCTTCTTCCTAAGCTCAAGACAATTCTTCTTGAAGTGCCCCTCCTTCTTACAATTAAAGCATTTGTACTTCTTAGGTTTCGATTTAGACCTTGAACCACCCTTCCCATCGACCACATGCTGCGACCTTCCCTTTACAACCAAACCATCTCCTGAGCTGCTTTCTTCCTCTGACCTTCATTTTAACTCCTTCGAGTTCAATGCTGCTTTAACATCCTCAAAGGTTGTAGTTGTTTTACCGGACATAAAAGAATCAACAAAGCTTTCTTATGATGGTGGCATGGATGCAAGCAATAGTATTGCCTTATCTTCTTCTTCGAATTTGACATCTATATTTGCCAAATCTAAGAATACTCGGTTGAGTTCATACATAAGGTCTTTCAACGATTCCCCTTCTAACATCTGTAAACTAAATAATTTCTTCTTTAGATACAAATGATTAGTTAGAGATTTCGTCATTTACCTTGTCTCCAGATTACTCCATAGCCCATCGGTTGTAGTTTCCGTCGCTACTTCCCGCAAGACCTCATTGCTCAAACAAAGTAGAATCTGACCATAAGCTCTCTCCATGAGATCTTCCTTCTCTTCTTCTGAAAGTGATTCAGTAAGTGCAGCCTTCCCATTCAACGTCTTCAGCAGACCCTGTTGAACTAATACTGCTCGCACCTTAATCTTCCGAAGATTAAAATCATTACTTCCATCGAACTTCTCTATCTCGTATTTCGCCATCATAGAAACCTTAAAAAACCAAAGCTCTGATACTAGTTTGTTATGCCAATCGAGGTTTAATATGCTCAATACGAGTAATCCAAGAGAAGCAACAGGAAATAAAGAACAATAAAAAACAGAACATAGAGATTTATGTGGTTCGGTTGGTGACACCTATTCCACTGTGCCAACGGCGCGATGATTTCCACTATGATATGAAGGAGATGTCCTTCGACCAAGATTGCAATGCGAGCAATTTGTCGGCTAAGACAATTGATGAAGAAGATCATCAAGTCCAATTGATTTAGGGGTCGTAATGTTTAGCTAGAAACCAACAACGATCACGAATTACGAAGTAATTCGCAGCTAACTTCGATCGGATCCTACAACGGGTTACACATAAGAATGGGTATTTAGTTGGATGATATGATTAGTGGGAGTGAGATATAACCATGGGAGTGTCCCATAAACATATCTCACAGGCCTAAAGAGGAATTAGGCAAAAGATAGCGAAAAGGCCCGAAAACGGGGTTTTGTGCCTAAACCGATTCGGGCATTTTAGGGCTCGGATTGGGCTGGTTTCTGGAGGGTCGGTTCCTCATGTAAGGAAAATTAAATGTGCCAGTTTTGGTTGTGTTTAGACGTCACCTCCTCAAGGAATTGAGAAAATATCAACTAGTTGCTATTTTCGGCAATTTCCTTAAATCTTATTCTAAAGGGTCTTTTAGAAAACCTAACTGGAGGTGGACTCTTATTAGGGTTCTATATAAAGATTCTTAGGGGAGGGTAGTGGATAGGGATATAGAAGGACATTCGTGGACAAAATGTCTCGTAGACAATTTAAGACATTTCGAGACATTTATCTGTAGACAAAGTGTCTTTATAGACATTTCAAGACATTTGATTCATGGACACAATGTCTTTATGGACATTTCAAGACATTTGGTTTATAGACAAAATGTTTTAGAGACAAAATGTTTTGGAGACATTTCAACATATTGAATCCATGGACAAAATGTGTAGTGGATATTATTATTGTTACTTTTTTTTTTTTTATTATTATTATTATTATTATTATTATTATTATTATTATTATTATTATTATTATTATTATTATTATTATTATTATTATTATTATCTTATCATGGATGACAATTGGTAACCATTTATTTATTTAATTTTATCATTATCGTTTAATCATATGAAATAATATATTTGTACCACTATTTCAAAAATATATTTTTCGGCTTTCGTAGACATTCGTAGATATCTGTGGACATTGATCAACAATTGGTAGACATATAATAAGATAATAATAATATAACATAGTAATATAATAATAAGATAATATTATAAAATATAATAATAATAATACAATAATATAATAATAATAATACAATAATATAGTAATATAAGAAAATAATGTAATAATAATAGGATAATAATAATATAATATAGTAATATCATAATAATATCATTATTACTATAATATAATAATAATATAATATAGTAATAATATAATATAATAATAATACAATAATATAGTAACATATAATAAAATAATAATAATATAGTATAATAATATAATAATAAGATAATATTATAATAATATAATAATAGTATAATATAGTAATGGTAATAATATCATTATTACTATAATAAAGTATTATAATAATTAATATTTTTATATATTATTTATTATAAATTATTTAATCAAATTTGATAATAATAATTATTTTTATCTTTCTTAATGACATGTCCACAAGTGTCTTCCATATTTTGAGAGACATTTTCTCTCCAAAAGCTCTCCAAATTTACACTAAAATGTCCTCACATGTCTCCAAAA
>BEHA01050444.1:25330-36707 GCA_002897215.1 Eschscholzia californica subsp. californica | reverse complement strand
CCCCCCCCCCCCCTTAGGCAGAGAATAAGGTGTGAAATTTCTCTCTAAGCTTTCTTACGTTACCACATCAAGTAGAGAGGAGAAAGTGAGCTAATTCCCAAGCTATCAACTACTCAAACAAGGAGTTCTTCTTATCAAACCACCATTGGAGCGCTAGCGAGCTTTCAATGAGGGAGATTAAATACACCGTTCGGTGTCCCAAGTAGAGGAGCGACAATTGGAGCTCTTGGTCTTCTTAATCGATTGGAAAGGTTCGAGGGAAAATAGCGATTAAGGTAATCATCTATTTTCTACATAGTTTAATTATTAGTTTATGCATGATGATCTTAGGACGTACTAATCTCAAGACAAGAGATGTCTGAGATTCCACTTATACGACATTACTAGACACCACCATATACCAACAGTGGCGTCAGGGCCTCTTGCAAATAACTAATTTTTGCTAAGAATCGAACTAGTCCATGTTTGATTAGCTTGATAGTTGAGTTTAAAAGTTTTTTTAAAACTGTTTTAAGCTCATAATTTGATTATATTGAATAGGATTCAATAAGTTTTCAAATTGAAAATCAAAATTGATGATCGAAAGTGTTTCAAAATACTCAATTTGATTGAATTTCGGTTTTGAAATTAGGTTGATATCTATGTTTAAAAGTGTTTTAAACATCTAATTTGAATGTTTTGAATGGGATTCAATGGTTTTCAAATTGATAATCAAAGATTGATGATTGAAAGTGTTTCAAAAAGATCAATTTTGATTGATTTTGGCATTGAAAAGTGTTTTCAAAACTTTAATTTCATTGATTTTGATTAATTGGATGAGAATCAAGAAATTGGGTTTTTTAGTAGTTACTAAAAATTGGAATTGTCTCAAGAACATAGAAATTAAGATTCTAGAAGTTCCTTCAAAGATCAAAAGTTGCGATTTTCAGACTTTAAGAGTTTTCGAAATCAAATTTGAACCTTTTTGAAAGTTTCTAAAAGTTAAAATTTGTTGCTTGAGAGGGAAATAGCAAATATGATTTGCAAACAAAAAAAAAGGGAAACTTGAAGTTTTAGAAACTTTAAGGTTGCTATCCCGGTCAGACCTGACCGCGACCAAGATGCGTCTGGGACGCGACCAGGAAGCGTCTGGGACGCGACCAGGACGCGTCCAAGACCGTGACCAGGGAGCGACCAAGACGCGTCCAAGGCCGCGACCAGGACGCGTGCAGGGCCACGACCAAGACGCGTCCAAGGCCGCGACCAGGACGCGTGCAGGGCCACGACCAAGACGCGTCTGGGCAGCCACCAGGACGCGGACGGGTCCAGGGTTGCATCTGGGACGCGTCCCAGACCCTTGGACCATAGCATGTCTGGCCCAGGCCAAACAACACTTGGCTCGGGCCCGAGCATGCTGACCCATGGCCGAGACATGCTTCGCTCGTTCCAATGAGTATCTTTGGCCTTGGCCGAAACAAATCTATGGGTTTGGGCCGAGATGGTCTCAAGCCTTCGCCAAGGCTTGTTCCGGGCCATTCCGAGATAGGTCTCGCGCTACGGGTCTTGACCCGAGTGGGAGTTTTTCGAAGAAAGTCAAAATCTTCTCCCGATTTCACCCAAAATTTTGCCAAAATTGTAACGGGTCATCCGAAAGGCCAAAACGGGTTTTTCTTAAAATTGATTTGTGAAATCATTAAGAATCAAACAGATTTTTTCTGAAATTGACCCGGGCATTCAAAAACCCAAAACGGAGTTTTTCTTAAAGTTGTTTTTAGAAATCATAAAAGATAAAACCGGAACGCACCATTAGTCGAATTCTTCGAATTTAGTATCTCCCAGATTATCATTCATGTATGATTCTTAGCCTTAATATATTATATGAATGCATGTGATGTGAATGCGGAAAACTAGTATGGCCGTAGAAAGTGTTTCTTTATTCTTATTTTAAGCACGAATGGGTGCAAAGTTGTAATTAATTTTAATTTCAAGTTTATACGATCTACGAATCGTTAGAGTCTTGTAATTAGAGTTTAGGGTCTATGAGTCCATTGAAGAAACTCGAGGAAGGAATCCAAAGGCGAGTGGGAGAAATCAATAGAGGTTCATGTTGGGTTATGGTGGTGTCTACTAATGTCGTATAAGCGGAATCAAAGACATCTAATGTCTTGACATTAGTACATCCCAAGATCATCTTGCATAAAATAGCAATTAAATTAATAGGAGATAGAAGATTACTTTAATCGCTATTTTCCTCGAACTAATCCAATGGATTAAAGAAGACCAAGAGCTCCAATCGTGGCTCCTCTACTTGGGACACCGAATGGTGTATTTAATCTCCCTCTTTGATAGTTTTCTAGAACTCCAATGGTGGTTTGATAATAAGAAGACCTTCTTGCTTGACTAGTTGATAGCTTGGGAATTAACTCGCTTTCTCCTCTCTACTTGATGTGGTAGAGTAAGAAAGCTTAGAGAGAAATTCCACACCTTATTCTCTGCCCTAAAAGTTATATAGAACCCTAATAAGAATCCACCTCTAATTTGGTTTCCTAAAAGACCCTTTAGAATAAGATTAAGGAAATTGCCGAAAATAGCAACTAGTTGATATTTTCTCAATTCGTTGAGGCGGTCACGTCCAAACCCAGCCAAAATTGGCAGATTTAATGTTCCTAACATAAGGAACCGACCCGCCAAAAATCAGCCCAATCCGAGCCCTAAAAGTGCCCGAATCGGTTTAGCCCAAAAATCCTGTTTTTGGGTCATTTTGCTATCTTTTGCCTAATTTCTCTTTAGGCATGTGGGATATGTTTATGGGACACTCCCATTGTTATATCACACTCCCACTAGTCATATCATCCGATTAAATATCCATTCTTATTGTGTAACCCGATGTAGGATCCGATCGAAGTTAGCCGCGAATTAGTTCGTAATTCGACGATCGTAGTTGGTTTCTAGCATAAACTCTACGACCCCTAAATCAGTCGGACTTGATGATCTTCTTCATCAATTGTCCTAGACGAAAAATTGCTCGCATTGCAATCTTGGTCGAAGGACATCTCCTTCAATACCTTCGGACCCCCACTTGGACTTAGAACAAGTGTAATGCTCGATTCCCTGTCAATTTGTGTCTCATCTTATACCTCACGTCATTCATACTTTCTTGATATCCGAGTACTATTGTAAAAGATAAACGATTAACTTCTAATACGTTTGAGCGTGGCTACGCATTTTTCAGTTGTCAACTCATCAAGTGGCCTTGAGACACTTTGTACCTAATGTGATTAGGATGACACAATCCATTCTTGCGCTCCCACTTAACTTCATGTCTATCCGGTCCTTCCCAGTATCCGCCTTTATAACCTCCTTTTACGGCGCGGCATTTAACGGAACCAAAGTCGGACATTTCTTACATAAGATGAGTGGAACACTCATGTTTTGAGGAATCTCTCCAATTTTGTCTTAATGAGAAGTGTTTGACGTTCATCACGAGTGATCTACTTCTCATTAGAGGGTTATCCAATGTATAAATCTTTTACACATCCACGTAGTCGACTCGAATGCTCCTATTCAATAGCCCATGAAACTGCGCTACATTGTCGATCTCACGTGCTAGTCTTTCTTGGTCATTGTTGTCCAAGCAACGACCTGGACTAGGGAGATAATAATAAATATTCCAAGTTCACTTAATAGGGTTTCTTTCATCCGATCACGTATCTGACAAACCTATTCGGAATGTTTTATTATCTGTGGACTGTCGTTTAAATACTAAACCAAATTTAGACGATTGTGAAATAATCAACTTATTTCCGATATTATCGAGTTTGTAAATCTGAGCCTCTTTCGTAAAATTCCTTTTACCTGCTCAGTTTTACTTGTCGAGGTTTATACAGAATATACCTCATGCCTTAGACTTGTGTATGAATCTCATACTTTGTCTTAGGTGCCAGTTTAGTTTTGACTACCGATGTAGTCCGTTTTAAACTTTGCTAATTATCAATTAATTTGAAGATTGGTTTCTTCAACCTTGATAATTTCTAGTAATTCTTTACTAGAGTTAAGGCTTTTATTCTTTATGTAGTATTTGCAACAGTTCCCGGCATAGACACTTTTAGCCTACTTTCCTTCCATGTCTGGAAGTTTGCTACGATGACTTGTTTCAACATTTTTACTACTTTATCCTTTAGCCTTCTAGGATGTTCTAAGTAGTGTTTCGGTTTTCCAATCCGAATTTGGATATTTAAATGCTAATCACGTCCAACATGATTGACTTTATGTTTTCGAACATAATTGTCTCTCTCATGCGTTGCTTGTTTATCGGTGTCTTTTAGACTCCGAGTTTTGCAACGCTCTTTGTCATGAGTTTTTGGGTCGAAATTCTTTTAGACTTTTCTGAGTCTCAGATTTTCTGTTTCTCTCCGTACTGAGTCTTTCTAATCCTATCATCTTTTGATCTATGCTTATAGATCTTAGATGTCCAAAATGGCATTTTATCCTTGTGTGTGGAATTGAGTCAGTTCGTTACTGTTATACAACGTCTTATGTTGTACTCAATTTTTTGTATGTACTCTGCATACGGACCCGGAAGGTTTGTTACTCCCACTCACCTTCTTGAAATTTCGTGATTCAAAAATTTCTTCATTCCTCAAGAATCAAAACTACTTTGATTACCTTTATGAATCGAATATTCTGACTCTTGCGTGCCATAATCCGTTGATGGATTCTTGAAGCATGCGTATGGACATAACTGGACTGGAAGAATTTCATTCCTCTTGTCTAGTTTCGGGAAACTCGAATCTTACCATCCTTCTCAGTTTTCTACTGTGGAAAACTAATTTAGGTCTTCCGTTGACTTAAATTATCAAGCTACATGTCTTGACGAGATATGGATTCCATGATGATTTTGGCTTCTAGCCAAAATCTAGAGTCAGTTTCCGTCTCTGCGCAGGTCTTTTATCTCTTCAAAAAATAACCTTTATCTTCTGAGTCTTTGAGATTACTTTTGACCTTAAGGTTTTTGAACAACAATTTGGAATACTCTCAGTCGCTAGAGAGTTCTCCTGCGAATTATCATTCGCTTTAGTGCGGTAGGTTTTTAAGATCACATCTTTACCTTTTCCTTTTCCGAGGAACCGCAGTTTATTGTCTTTCAACAGTTTTGTTGCTCTTGGTCGAATTTAATCGTCCTGTACAATTTCCATGATTGTTCTTCATGATTTTTCTCATGGTCGAATTAATTCGACTTGTATTTTTCTCCCACTTATTCTTGTAATAATTAGTACTTTTCTCCCAGAAGACTAGGTATGCTAATTAATATAAGAATACTATCATGAGCAACAAACACTTAGTTCTCTTGATTGTTTGTGGAAAAAGCCCAAATTTCTTTTAAAAAATTGCGTCAGATTTCAGCTAGTTTTTGTATCCTCGTAAAACACTTTTACTCAAGATTTAGCTTTTAGACGGATTTTTGTAAATGTGTGAGAAACAATCGTTTCTAGAATATATCCCAAAATATTCGGAAGACTTGGCCTAAACCTATCATTGATCGAATCATGCATAGCAGTGTTCGATTACTCCCACTGAATCCACCATCCCTTAGATGTGTTCTATGAAGCCAGTTGGGAAACGGTTTCTCAACTCCTTTGATGGTTATCAAGTGTTTGACTCAAGTTTTGACCACTCCAATCGGATGGCTTAAACTCTCTTTTCAAAGTGATTCTTTTCTCCGATCTGTACTTTGTTTGAACCTTTCAAACATTCCGACTTACACTTTATGATTTGTATGTTTCCATACTTCATGAAGTTTTCAGAGTACGTATTGTAGTTTCTCTCATTAGCTTCTGCAAGTAAACTTATAGGTCTGCATAACACCGTATGAGTTCTAATAGATTACTAGTCTCTATGCCTTTTTGAAAAAGGTGACTTTGTCAATTAGTCCTTAGGACCCAATTGACAATGCTGAAGTTAATGAGTTTGAATCACTTGATATCAGCCATTATCAATGTTAAACTTCAGTTAATTTTACCAGTGGTTTAAAACATCAGATGTTTCTAGAAGAACAAAATTAAGTTCTAAGCTAGATCATTGTTTAAAAGAAGACTTCGATCCTTTTCAACATCCCTAGCATTACTGCTTCTGCTCGTCTTGGATCTTTACTTCTTTTCGTCAAGTATGTGATAAAGGAATTTTACGATACTTGAGCCGCTTCTGCTCGTCTTGGAGCTTTACTGAGCCGCACATCCGGTCTTAAAAATACCTGATAAAGGAATTTTACGATACTTGTTTTTAACTTTGTTAACAAGGATATTGGAATCAGAATTCATATTTCCATTCCTTTTGTCCTCCAGGTGCTAAGGGTAGTTTCCTTTTTAAATGGTCTAACCATTATTTGGAAACATTTAAAGTAATGAGGAATACTCTTGATCATGTACTCGGCAACTGCTTTTCTTTCATGAAATGTTTGTCTCACTTGACTGACCCTTTGCCCTTTTGAATCCCAAAAAACACTTTCTTAGATTCCTTTTACCAAATCTCAAGAACCTTTCTTAGATTTGATATTCCCGTGTGTTCTTCTCAGTTGTTCGTAACAATCTGAGTGACTCATCTAAGGTCTTGTCTATCTTCGTTCAATTGAATTGAATTGATAGATCAATTCTGTTGTTTTCATTAGGATGACTTTCAGATTGCCATGGAGGTCTCGTGCCTCTCCATTTATGACTTCTGTAGGAATCACTTCCTCAGTTTGTCTTAATGGTCGTGCTAGCATCCATTACTCTTCCAGAGAATGTTATACGATTGCTTGCAAATGGCTTTTGACCTTATCTGGTATGAGTCAATTTTGGGATTGGATATTCATGTACGCTTTTCTTTTGAACCTGAGAACTATTCTCGGATTCATTCTTCCATTCTAGGAAGTTGATCAACACCTCCCTTAGGTGTGATTCAATGTTGAACTCGTTTTCTTGTGTCATCTTAAAAACTACATAAAAAATTGCAAAGTTTTAAACTCGTTATCGTTTTTGAAAAAGATTAGTTTTCCCACATTATTCAATATAGAACCGTCCCTGATTGAATAAGTGATTCCAAGACCCCAGTTTTTCGGAGTAAAAGCGGACTATGGCCTTACCCTTTGACTCCGTCGTCCGGGTGAGTGAACTACTTCACTGGTCATACCTTTATGACTCTTGGTTGATAGATTTCATTGATGAATGACTAATCTACCCTTTTGCCTCGAGTATCCAAAACTCTTTTGCTGATCTCATTGAGTAGAACCATTTAGACATGTAGGCCTCTTCTATAGGTCTACTCGCATTGTCCCAAGGTAGAGGAGGTACTCTGCTATGGCGGAGCCACCTTCCTCGAACAAGGGCGCAAAGGGTGTCTTAATCTGGGTAGGCATTTACTCAAAATTACTTTTAGGGACTTTTTAGCTAGTCTGGCGTTTGTTATAGTGAACTATTCAGCCTAACTAACATCCACGACATAAAGCGTAAATAAGTAAGTAAATGCGCGCGAGAAAGTAAATCAAGCAGACATGGATCCTAGTATGGCCTCTAACCTAGAAGATCTAATCTCGTTTGGTTTTCTTCTTGTTTCGCCTTTTGGTTCGTCTTAGATCACCATCTTTGAACCTCCATTGATTCCTCTTACTCGCCTTTGGATTCCCTAAACTCTAATTACAAGACTCAAACGATTCGCAGATCGTATAAACTTGAAATTAAAATTAATTACAAATTATGCACCCATCTGTGCTTAAAACAAGAATTAAGAAATAAATCTATGGCCATAGTAGTTTCCCGCATTCACATCACATGCATTCATATAATATATCAAGGCTAAGAATTATATATGCATGATAATCCGGGAGATACTTTTGTCGACATCACATGTCACATTACGGACCTTAAATCTAATTTCGAAGAATTCGACTAATAGTGCGTTCAGGTTTTATCTTTTATGATCGTAAAATCAATTTCAAGAAAAACTCCGTTTTTGGGTTTTGAAAGCCCGGGTCAAGTTTGGAAAAAACATTGGTTTGATTCTTAATGATTTCAAAAATCAATTTTAAGAGAAACTCGTTTTGGCCTTTCGGATGGCCCGAGTTAATTTAGGAATTATTTGGTTAGAATCGGAAGACAATTGGATAAAACTCCCACTCGAATGATGGTCCCTTTTGTGGTCTGAAAAGCCTCGAAAAAGCCCGGGACAAGTCCAAGACAAGTCCCGGCCCCAGCCCATAAAGGGCTCGGACAAAGGTCCGGACATGACACGGCCCAAAGGGCCGGCACGTCCTGGCCGAGGCCTTCTAGGCTTGGTCTCGTCATGGCCCGGACCGGACAAGCAGATGGTGCTGGACCGGACAAGCACATAGTGTCTCGGACCTAGTCTGAAACACCCAGGACCCTAGACGCGTCTCCAAGACGCGTCTGGTCGAGATCCAGTAGCTACTGGACGCGTCTGGTCGCGTTTCAAGGACGCGTCCCAGACAAGTCCTCAGCTACTACTGGTCCGACCAGAAGCTTCCAAAGTTCCTGGCTGGTGAAGAGTATGTAAAGTACTCCATTTTTTATTTTATTTTATAGTCTTTACATGTTCACATTAATGAAGTCAATTAAGTTACATGGTTTTGCAGGAACTCCCAAAAAGATAAAGAAGTTACTAATACAAGAAGTTCCTAAAGATATTGAGATAGATATATGATTTGGTAACTATTAGAGATGAAGCTGGTTAAGAGAGGGGTGTGTCTGCAAGAAGACATTTGTTAGGGGCTAAATGCTAAATAGTGAAAGGTTGTAGGGTTGGAATCAAACTACTAAAGAGTTATTGTTGCTGCCTAACTAAATTTAAAGTGGTGATGACATCATCATCACGTCAGCATGACGTAATGGTGAAATACTTAGGCGGTGCTGTTTCGGGAATTTGATGGGTTTTAGATTTTGAGATTTCTAAATAAGATGTGTTTCCTAAACCCACTTCTTTCCTAATTTTTAATTGTTTCCAAAATCTTTGGCTATTGAGATATTATAAAAAGAGGCTTAACTCATACAACACACACCCCCACACACTAGTGAAAAAAGCAAGTTTAGAGGAGCAACATTAGAGATAAATTAGCTTCTTTGGGTGCAAGAATTTGGGAGATTCAAGGGCTATATCGAAGACAAGTTTTGGAGAAAGACGAGGGGAATAGGCTTCATTAATATCAATAGCCATGTATTTAATATCCATGGGTTTCTAACTCTTCCACTAGGATAGAGGATGAAACTCTAACATGAGTATTTGAACCCTAATATCATATTTATTTTATTATATCTTTTAATGTGCTTAATGTTTCATAATTAATCGTACTTCGGTTAATCTAATAAACTAACAACTTGGATTTGAATTGCAATATACTTTAAGTGAAGTGGGTTATGGGTTTTGATCATTGTTAAAGTGTTTAATTGTCTTATTTTCCGAAAATTGAAGATTGATTTCTAACAATTTTTTAGTTATCAAAGAGGGGTAATAATTTCAATTAGATATTAGATTCGAATATGATTGTTAGTGGTGAATTCCAATATCCTAGATTTACCAACTTATAGTTTTTCATCACAACTTTATTTTGTTTTCTAAGTTTCAATTTTTAGTTTTCCAAATATCTT
Source organism: Eschscholzia californica subsp. californica (assembly GCA_002897215.1). NCBI lineage: Eukaryota > Viridiplantae > Streptophyta > Magnoliopsida > Ranunculales > Papaveraceae > Eschscholzia > Eschscholzia californica. The sequence continues at coordinate 27,093 of BEHA01050444.1, read as the reverse complement.
CTCTAAATCAATTGTCCACTTTCCTAGTTTGTTAGTTAATTTTAGGTTTAGGTTTAATTCCAAACAAATCTCCGTGGGATCGACCTCGTAATACTTGCCATATTCACATACGGTTCGTGCACTTGCGAGTTTTAATTTAGTCTAGTTAGCCTAGTATTTAGGTTCACTAGATTTCACATCAAGTTTTTGGCGCCGCTGCCGGGAATTTTTTTAGGAATTGTTTCTAAATTTGAATTTATTTGCTTTCTAAAAAAAAAAAAGATTCACAAAAATATTTTATTTCTAGATTTTTTTTTTTAGGAGCTTTCTAAAATTTGGTTATTTGTGATTGTTTCAGATTTAGCAAAAAAAAAAAAAAAAAGGAAGCCTCGGATTCGAACACTTAAGGGAATAGTGGTCTGGGTCGTCTGCAAAGGTCATTGCCCATCTAGAACGGGAGGTAATTTTTCTGATCACCCACGAATCTCCTGTAAGTGGGTAATTGTGTGAATTTTTTTGCCTCATTGTTTTACCGAACTGTTTAGTGTAAGCATTTTAGTAAGGGCACAAAACCCAATTACAAGATAGGAGTTCGGATTTCATCACCGTTCTCTTGCCCATTTAGGAAACAACATTCACGATCCTAAGCCTCGTTAATAATTAAAATCTGATTTAGACAGTGACCCTAGGGTATCGAGCTCATTGGACCTTCATAAACAACTCGGAAACTCGATTTTTATCTGGGCATTCTCGGAGGAAAGCGTGTGAGCAATTCTTGTCAAAAAGGCCGCCTCGAGAAGAGGAAACGTTTGCCAAAGGAAGAAGGTTGTTACAACGTTCATCGTTGGATGTCTTCCTGGAAAATTGTTTACCGTCTACTTTGATCGAGTAACCCTTATAACAGTCATAGTTCAAGTGTTGTGGCGAAGTAGGAGCTGTCTAGATTACTAGGCAAATCTGACAAGCCATTCACTAAATCTACGTCTAATAACTTGTTGCTAGATTCTGTTTAGGTTGCTTGGTGGAGTCAGCTTGATTGTGTTTGTTTCCTTAGGATCTTCGTATTGAATCCTTGGTTTTCGAAAAAATAAAATAAAATCATTAATGGAAGGGTTCTATCCAGACTGTTTGAGAGAATTGGAAGAGAGATTGACATTAGTAGAGTTGCGGGAAAGACTCTCACAGTTAGAATCGTCATATGGAGAAGATATCACAAGTCAAAATAATTTTGATCGATCCTGTTATGAAAGTCATAACGTTGATAATCGTTGGAACTTTCATCAACCTCAACAAGGTTGTGTCCCTCAGTTAAGAGATGCCAATAATTATCAACGCTTTAACAGTCAAAATTATTTTGAAAATCCGATGGCTCGTATGGTGTAAACAATGATTGGGATCATTACCAACCTCAAGAAGGTTGTGGACCACAATTCAAATATCTCAATGATTATTCACACATGCATTACAGTCAAGAGTTTAGGGATCCGTATATGTGTCAGTCACCTCATCGGGAATTTGAGCTAACCAATGGTAATTCATCCCATATTTCACTTTCATTACAACAAAGTCTTAAGGATTTAGCTAGGACTACAATAGAGTTAGCTAAGAGTACAGAAGAATTTACTCAGAACGCAAATAAACTCTTAGCAGGTTGGAACCCAAGTGAGTCAAGTCCTGCACCACATTTTGAAAGTGAACTACTGGTCAATAAACCTTCATTCCACACTTTATTAGAACAAAGTCATAGAGTTCTTTCTCAAAGCAAAATAAAGTTTGATCAAAAC
>BEHA01050444.1:0-24812 GCA_002897215.1 Eschscholzia californica subsp. californica | reverse complement strand
GGGAAGTTTCTAGAGTTGCTTAGAGGCCAAGTTTTCTAGAGAATTCCCAAGAACCTTCCTAGCCATTAGATGCATTCCAAGTGGATAAATCCTAGCCATCCATTGTATAGCCAAACTAGTATAAATAGGGGTGATCCCCTCATTTGTGAATCAACAAGTTGAGAGCAACCAAGTTGGTATCCAAGAGAGTGAGTGACTTGGGAAGCGTGCCCACTTGTAAAGAGTTTTTCATAAGCAATAAAGCTTGGAGTTCTCTCTTAGAGTGTTCTTGTGCATACTTAGAAGCTTTCTTTGTTCAATCATATAGTGTTGGAGCAGCCTACTAGTCTTAGTTACATAGGCATCCAAGTTATAAAGGCTTAAACTTGTGCAGGAAAAGAAGCTACACAAGTGGCGCACGGAGTAAACAGCATAGCCGAGATTTTACCCCGTGACACTAGGGTATCGAACTCATAGCACCTTCATAAACAACCCGGGAACTCGATTTTTATCTCGGCATTCTCAGAGGAAAGCGTGTGAGCAATTCTTGTCAAAAAGGCCGCCTCGAGAAGAGGAAACGTTTGCCAACGGAAGACGGTTGTTACAACGTTCATCGTTGGTTGTCTTCCTGGAGAATTGTTTACTGTCTACTCTGACCGACCAACCTTTATAACAGTCAGAGTTCAAGTGTTGTGGCGAAGTAGGAGCTGTCTAGATTATTAGGCAAATCTGACAAGCCATTCACTAAATCTATATCTAATAACTTGTTGCTACATTCTGTTTAGGTTGCTTGGTGGAGTCAGCGTGATTGTGTTTGTTTCCTTAGGATCTTCGTAGTGATTCCGTAGTTTTCGAAAAAGAAAAAAAACAGTCTATTTGTTTCCGTGGTCATTGATCTCTAGTTTATGCCCGATAGATATCGTGATTAGAGAGGTCGTTTCATTAGTAGAGAAACCCATTTAAGTCTTCTACAAAAACCCTCTGTGAGTGACACTATGGGTTAGAATCTGAACCAAGAACGGGAAGGAACCCAACCTATGACAGCCAAGGATTACATGAACCCCACTAGAACGTGTCAGCCATCATGTATACGGTTGCCTCAGGCTACAAATCACTTCGAGTTAAAGCCGAGCATAATCCAAATGATCCCTATCTTCCGTGGGGTTGAGAACGAGAATCCCTACTACCATATTAGGGATTCCGAAGAAATCTGTGGGACCATAAACTTCCCAAATATGTCTGCTGAAGTCTTGAGACTTAGGTTGTTCCCTTTCTCTTTGAAAGAGAAAGCAAAATCATGGTTGTACGCCTTACAACCTCAGTCCATTATTACATGGGAAGAATTAAGCAGTTCGTTCCTTCTAAAATTCTTCCCTAAGCATAAAACTACCTTTTTAAGACAAAGTCTTAATAGTTTAATGCCTTAAGAAGGAGAATCTCTCTATAAATATCTTGAGAGATTTAAAGAACTTGTACTTCAATGTCCTCACCATGGGTTCGATCAAATGAGCTTTGTCCAGATTCTTTATGACGGACTAAACTATCCCACTACATCCATGGTCGAGGCATTCTGTGGTGGTAGCATTACCCATAAGCCTGCCGATGAGTGCATGGCGTTTCTGAAAGATCTAGCTGAGAAATCCCAGCAATAGGAAACTTCTAGAGGACATTCCACTAGGACAAATCCTACTCCAAATCGAGGTGGCGTCTATAGAATAGATGATTCAGAACTAAAACTGTCCACCCTAGCCAAAAGGAGAGAAGCCCTAGAGTTTGGTCAGCCTAAAGCATTCAGGGAAAAACCCACTCAAGCCATGAGTGTTGGAAATGAACCCATTTCACATCTGTGCTCCGTTTGTGGAGACCCATCTCATACAAGGGACAAGTGTCCCCTATTCTGTGGTTCCGATGACAGAGAACAAGCTAATGCTTTTTATCAAAACTTTAGGCAAGAAAATCGTCAGAAGTTTGACCCTTATTCGAACACTTACAATCCGGGATGGAGAAATCACCCTAATTTCTCATGGTCCAAAAATCAATACCAAGGTCAAAACCAAAGTCAGCTTAACAGTTCTATGAACCCACCTGATTTCAATGCTCCTAGGAATCCTTATGTTCAAAATCAAGGTCAACCTAATACCTAATACACTTCGCAGAATAAGGAATCTCTAGAGGAGACCATGAATAAACTAGTTAAAACCCAAATAGAGTTTGTGCAAAAGACTACCCAGTCCATAACTAGTTTAGAAACCCAGGTAGGTTAACTTTCAGACGCCCTTAGACATAGGGAAAAGGGTATGTTTCTAGTCAACCATAGCCTAACCCGAAGAATAAACAGTCGATGGATTAGGCGAATGCTATAACCACCCTTCGAAGTGGCAGGGTAGTTGACAAAAAGGTAAGAATGCCTGAAGATAGTGAAATCAGGCATTACTGTAGTCAAGAACGAAGCAAACGAATTAATCCCCACCAGGATGACCACTGGTTGGCGTGTGTGTGTTGACTATAGGAAATTGAACACGGTCACAAGGAAGGACCATTTTCCTCTTCCTTTCATAGATCAGATGCTAGAAAGACTGGCTGGCCATAGCTACTACTGCTTTTTAGATGGCTATTCCAGCTATAATCAGATTCCCATAGCCCCTGAAGACCAAGAGAAAACAACTTTCACCTGCCCATTTGGAACTTATGCTTATCGGCGAATGCCTTTTGGGTTGTGTAATGCACCCGCTACGTTTCAAAGATGTATGATGAGCATATTTTCAGATATGGTAGAAAAGTTCCTTGAGGTCTTCATGGATGATTTTTCAGTCTTCGGGTCATCGTTCGATGAGTGTCTGCACCACCTCACACTTGTGTTGGTTCGATGTAAAGAGAAGAACCTAGTCCTTAACTGGGAGAAATGCCACTTTATGGTTCGCTCAGGAATAGTTCTAGGACATGTCGTTTCTGGAAAAGGCATAGAAGTAGATAAAGCGAAAGTGGAATTGATAAAAAGCCTTCCAGTCCCTAAAACAGTCTAAGATATTTCATCATTCTTGGGACACGCTGGATTTTATCGACGGTTTATCAAAGATTTCAGCAAGATATCTAGACCTCTTTGTAATCTTTTATCAAAAGAAACAAATTTGTCTTTGATGGTCCTTGTCTGGAAGCCTTTGAAAGACTAAAGCTTCTGCTTACTTCTGCCCCCATTGTTCGACCTCCCAACTGGAGTACTCCATTTGAGATCATGTGCGATGCATCGGATTTCGCAATTGGAGTCGTGTTAGGTCAACGTGAGAACAAACTTCTTCACGTTATATACTATGCCAGTAAGACGTTGAACGATGCACAGCTAAATTACTCTACCACTGAAAAAGAGGTGTTAGCTGTAGTATACGCCCTAGAAAAATTCAGGCCATATCTCGTAGGATCTAAGGTCATCATATTCTCTGATCATGCCGCATTAAAATACCTCCTTTCTAAAAACGATGCAAAACCTAGGCTGATTAGATGGATATTATTGCTACAAGAGTTCGACATAGATATTCGGGATAAAAAGGGGTCTGAAAATGTAGTAGCCGACCCCTTGTCTAGACTTGTAGTAGAATCCGCTGAAAATGAGTTACCTATGAGAGAGAGCTTTCCTGATGAGCAACTTTTTAGTGTCTCCCGATTACCTTGGTTTGCTGACATTGTAAACTATCTTGTTACGGGTCAGATACCCGAACCAAGCAAGATCGTAACAAATTTCTATCCGAGGTCAAACGATTCTTTTGGGACGATCCATACTTATTCAAGTATTGTCCCGACCAAATCATTAGGAGGTGTGTCCCTGATAATGAACAATCCCAAATCATCTCCTTTTGTCATGATCATGCATGTGGGGGGCATTTTAGTGGTAAGAAGACGGCCGCAAAAATTCTACAGTGAGGTTTTTACTGGCCGTCTATATTCAAGGATACCCATGCATATTGTGTGGCATGTGAGCGATGTCAAAAGTTGGGAAGCATTTCACGTAGGAACATGATGCCTCTTCACCCTATTCTAGTTATTGATGTTTTTGATGTGTGGGGCATCGATTTCATGGGTCCCTTCCCAAATTCTTTTGGAAATCTGTATATTCTAGTCGCAGTTGACTATGTGTCTAAGTGGATAGAGGCGGTTGCTTGCAAAACGAATGATCACAAGGTTGTGATCGCATTCTTAAAGGAAAACATATTGTCTCGTTTTGGTACACCGCGGGCCATTATTAGTGATGGGGGGACACATTTCTGCAATAGGCAATTTGAGCTGTTAATGAAAAAATATGGTATCACCCATAAAGTGTCTACTCTGTATCATCCCCAGACCAGTGGTCAAGTCGAGGTTTCTAATAGAGAGATTAAATGCATCCTTGAGAAAACGGTTAACACAAATAGGAAGGATTGGTCCTTACGATTAACCGATACATTATGGGCTTACCGTACAGCGTTTAAAACCCCTATTGGAATGTCTCCATAGAGACTAGTTTATGGCAAAGCATGCCACCTACCTGTCGAGTTAGAGCATAGAGCATATTGGGCTATCAAGCATTTAAATTTTTCGCTTGAGAAAGCAGGTAAAGAGAGAAAGCTACAACTCAGTGAGTTGGAGGAGTTAAGGAATGATGCATATGAGGGTGCTAGGTTATATAAACATAGGATGAAAATGTTTCATGATAAAAACATCTAAAGAAAAACATTTTCCCCGGGTCAAAAGTTTTACTATATAACACACGGCTGCACTTGTTTCCTAGTAAACTCCGTTCTAGATGGTCAGGTCCTTTCACGGTCAAATTTGTTTATCCTTATGGTACGGTCGACATCGAGGACAAAGATGGTACAATGTTCAAAGTGAGTGGACAACGATTGAAACCATTTTTAGAGATGTCCACTGACCTAGAGGAAGTTTCTATTGAAGACCCTGTCTATCGAGACTGATCCGTGGTGATCAGTTCCGTCTGGCTGAAGACATTAAACTTAGCGCTTTTTGGGAGGCTACCCAAATATAGGACATTCGAATCTGGTAATATCTTTCCCTCGTACCAATTATTTTTGCATAGTCTTCAGAACATTGAGGACAATGTTCGGTTTAAGTTTGGGGATGGGGATTGAATTTTTGTCCTTCATTTCAAAAATTAAAAAGGGGTTAAATTTTTAATTTTCTAGATTTGTGAATCTAGTTATTTTTGCTTGTTAATAGTTATAAAGTCTAGTTGGTTAGACTGCCTGCTTGCTAAGGGTTTGTTCATGAAAGTTGAGTCTTGAAATTGTCTGTGCACCGGCCAAGTGAGTGTTAGATAGGTGAAGAGTAGACACTTCTGAGAGGACCTGATTAATCATTAGTGGAGACTTAACCCGTGTGAGATTCTAAGCCTTTCTTTGAACTTTGAGTGATTTCTTCTGCATTAATTCCAAGTAGAATGAAGAGCTACTCAACCTCGCAATACTAAAAAGAACTCAGATGATCTCCTGAGTTTAAATTTCACAACCACTAGGGGTGTCATCAGGAATGCGAACCTTTCTCTTGTAGTCTAAGAAACTTGATAACTGTGTCAACTAGAGGAAAATAGGAACTCCATCCACCAGTTAGAATCCTGAGAATAAGGCATGAAAGTGAAAATAAAGAGAATTGAACTCAAGGAGGAAGTAGTCAAGTCAAAATCAAAATCAAAGTTAAAAATTAAACTAAAAGAAAAGTGGCTATCCCTTGAAGAAAGAAAAAGAAGGGAAAAGTGTTTGTTTGATTTAAGTATTTATCCCTTGAAAAAGTTCTTGAAGATTTGAAGAAGTCGAGTTCTCAGGAGTTCTAGTTCATCTTTAATGTATATTGACCTCTAGGAAGCATGGTTAGAAAGTAGATCAGGTGAGAACAGTAGGTTAGTTTCTCCATCCCGTATTAGTGGTTGTTTCCTTTCTATGAGATCAGTCGTCCATCATAAATTCTAGTCCAGCTTTTATAATGTGTTGAATTTTCTTTCATACTCATTCTCACACATTAAGTGAACCAATTCTGAGTGATTTGAATTTTTGAGTGTAGACCGTGAGGCAACAGTCGAGGCGAAATGTATTAAGACGGTAATCGAGGTCTTGTCTGTTCAGAACCGAAATGATATTCACAATGGCTGGTCACGTGCACTGAGAGTCTTGATTACTAGTGAATGGATTTTTAGCTTTTGGATGGTTTGATTGACTTAGATTGCATTTCTATTAACCCGAAAAATCTTTTGGATAAACAATTCCGGATCATGTATTTTTACACCCTTCTTGATTTTTGAAATGTTGAATTTTGTGGGTAGATTCACTGCAAACCCTCACGAGACCACACTCGTCCTCTAGGGGTAACTTAGAGGTTTAACGGCTTGTTGCACGTGCTAAGTGCAATCGTGATTCCCTACGAAAGTGGTGAATTAGGTTTAGTTTTATTTTTCTGTTTTCCTCGAGGACTAGCTAAATCTAAGTTTGGGGATGTTTGATGAGACATGAAAATGTCCCATCTGAGTCTCTTAATTTGGACGAGTTAGTCCATCTTGAGCAGTTACTCTCATGAATTACTCCTCTTTTCTACTCAGGTATCTTTTACAGAGTTACGTGTGCAAAACGGATAAAGACGAAAAGAATGCAGGCTAGGGGTATTTTGGTCATTTTTTGACTGTGATTTCATGGTCCAGATTAGTGTTTGGATGGAAAGTAGAGTCCAAGACAAACCCGTAGGCGAAAACGGAAATCAAATCGGAGTCTGGATGAGTAAAATAGAGCGAGTCAAAGTTCGGGTCAAATTCAATAGACCAAAAGTCAAGAAGGACACTTGGCGCGCATCCAGCAAGTAATCGGACGGACTGGAGAAGTCGCGGGCCACATTCGGTTTCAGCAGAGGTACACCGAGCTAACGGAGTAACACGGGAGGATCTAACGGTGAATATTTAACCGAGTCACGTGGCAACGGATTAAGACTTGAGCCGCACTCCTTTTTGACCAGCCGCGAAGCACTGGAACCGGAGCTTATAACCTCCTTAACGATCGTCGTCTTCTTCCTTCTTGTTTCTCTGTTTCTAAAAAAACAGAGCGACTGACTGATGAAAAAAGAAAGTAACCGACTGATGGAAAAAGGAAACAACCACTGATGGAGCAAGAAGGAGAGCTTTTTCGATTCTATAAAAGGGGGGAGAGACAGAGGAGAAATCATCCTCCATTGAAGAACAAAACCGAGGCTAGAGAGAGAGAGAGAGTTTGAGAGCTTTTCTGTTTCTGTTTTTTTCTTCTTCTGATTCTTCTCTTTGTGAGATAGAGAAGGTCAGATTGAAAGAGTTAGAGAGAGAGAAAGCTACTAGTATGTAGAGAGAGATTGAATAAATTTTATAAACTCCATTAAACTCTTCTTTTTCTTCTTCTTTCTTTATCACTACTGTTACAGAGATAAAGATAGTGTTACTGTTGTGTTTAGAGAGAGAAAGAGAGAACATAGAGTGAGAAAAAGAGAGAGATACTAATCGGTTAGAGAGAGAAAGTCGAGAGGTTGAAGAAGACCGCGTTTGTTTCGTGTAGGAAAATTATTTCCATTCCTGGAAAATTATTTTCCCTAAGGGTCTGTTTGGCTGCGCAGAGGGAAATTTAGTGAAAAAAGGTGTTTTCTTCTCCGATTCTTTTTCTTTCTTTAATGATATTATTTTTCTTCTCTTTAATCATTATTATGCTCTCATCCATCATGAGTAACTAACTTTCCCGATCTAGGGTTAGGGTTAAACTTTAGTTTTGTGCGATTATCTGACTTAATCACTTTAAAGTACTTAATACTTTGATTTCTTCGCGTATCTTTCACGATAACCCCTTTCATTAGTTATGCTTATGTTTGATGTTTCATATTTAGGCTTTAGGTCTTTAATGTTTCATGCTTACGTTTGATATCTAATAGTTAGAGTACCCGTGAGTTTATGTTCCAAAATTGAAAGTTTTAAAGTAAGTGTTGCGAAAAGTCTAAATCATCCGAGGTTGGTCATCCTTCCTTGAGTTATATAAGAAGAAGATCTGAATTGCATAAGTCATGTTTCGTACATGCTAAAGTAGATCCTGAAACTCTAGATTCTCCCTTCTCATAAGTTTCAATTTATCTTCTTTTTATTGTTTCTGTTTTAGTTATTTTACTTTTAAGACTCTCTTTAAAAGAAGAAATTGCCATAGATACGAGTTTTAGAATAGATTATACTTAGTCCCTGAGGATTCGACCCCGGTCTTACTGGGTTTTACTACTTGACACTCGTATACTTGCGGGTGTACCCTTTTGGGCTCATCAAGTCTCGGGGGCCGAACTCCTCCTTGTAGTTTTTTATCTTTTTAACTTTTTTTTAGGTACCATTTTCGAGAAAAGAGCCAAAAGTTACATAAAGGCGAAGGAAAAGGAAGGAATCGAGAAGCTTAAGAAGAAAAGCGAACGAAACGACAGGAGCACTCGATAGTATCGCATTCTATCTCATCCTTTTTACTTGTGTGTGATTGTTTAGTTCTTTACGTGTTAGCTCCCATTTTGTGATTGTGTGTTAGTATCCTTGAGCATTGTGAGATCACGGCAAGTTGGTCATTTGATGAGAATGACCTTATGCGAACCCTTTCCAACACTAGTCGACCATCTACAAGTCATCAGGACTACTCAAATTTATATAAGAATGTTACGACTAGTGATAGGAATAGGCGAGTTGAGTCTGACCGACCTAGGATGACCATGGGTAAATATCGACGGATGTATGGAGTCGGTCAGACTCGTCATGAACATGGTTTTAGGGATTATGAGCATGAGGGTAATCAACCCCGTAAGAGTCTTCGAGATTATCGACAAGAATTTGGGATGAACACACCTTCATGTATGAATTTGTCATTTGATGAGGACCGTAGTTCTATTAGTATTGATTGACCACGTCGAAGTCTTCGTGACTATCGACAATCATATATGAACGGTTCATTTAGTGATGACAATTCCCGACTCGATGAGTCCACTCAAAGAGTCGAGTCTAGGTATCTACATGAAGGTAGTGAAGAAAGGACCATGGAGACTATTAGCCCGGTTTGTGCTATTTGTGCGAGCTTAGACCATTTGACCGAGTATTGTCCCATGATCCGTGTTCCGCGAGAGTTTTCGTCTAGTTATACTCATGTGCCTTATTACGAGGAGATGTCTGACCATGGGTTTCAAAGACAAAAGGGTTCAAATTAGCTAAAATTTGATGAAAATTTTTGAACATTTTGAGTAGATTTGCATGTGATTGTAGTGATAGTTTTAAGAATGTTGATGCATATGTGTCGAGTTGATGAGTTTTGTGATTGCTAATGGTCTTTGCATGAAAGTCGAGTCTTTGAGTATTTGTGTTATACTATGGGAGTAACATCTTAGTGAAGAAGAAACATCTCTAAGAGACCTAGAGTAGTCATTAGTGGAGACTTAACCCATGTGAGAGCTCAAAGCCTAAATTGCCCTTCGAGTGTACTCTTCCGTGCTAACTCCGAGTAGAACGAAGAGCTACTCAACCTCGTAATCTATTAAAAGAGCTCATTTGATCTCGTGTGCTCAACTTTCTTAGCCACTAAGAGTGACATTAGGACAACGAATAAACCTTGCCCTTGTAGTCCATGAAACCCAATGAGATTGCCAATTAGAGGGAGGCGGATACTCCATCACCATCTATCATCTTATATCCTGAGAACGAAGACATGAGAAGAAAGAATGAAGAATGTCAAAAGCAAGTATGAAAAGAAAAGTTGATTGCAAGAATAGAGTTGTATGTGTTGTATTTTGTTTTGGGTGATTGTCTTTGTGTTATGAAAAGAAAAAAGAAAAAAAAAATGAAAAAAAAAGAAAAAAAAAGAAAAAGAAAAGAAAATAAAGAAAAAAGAAAGCAAGAATGAAATAATAGTGGTTCATGTTATGTTTGAGCATGTTAGCTCTTTTGTGTGAGTGATGTGATTGTATATATGTGTGTTTGTTTGTATGTTCATGAATAAGTATTCGAAGCAAGAAACGAATGTGGAAGTGCTCAAGAGGTTCTATCATGAAGAGTTCGACATTCTCGGGAATCCACCATCATTATTCCATCTCTAGTATCCGTTAACCTTTAGAAAGCATTCTTAGAGGGTAGAATGGGTGAGAAGGGCGAGTGAGCTTCCCCACTCTATTTAGTGGCTAATTCATTTTCGAAGATCATTCGTTCCAAAATGTTGTCCTCACCCCTTTTTATGTGTTGAGTCCATGTTAGTGATCACACTCACACATACGAGTGAACCATTCTTGAGTGATTTCATATTGGAGTGTATTTCCGTGAGGCCGAAGTCGAGGCGAAATGTATTAACTTAGGAATCAAAGCTTTGTGACTTCGAAACATAGATGTTGCTCATTATGGTATGACACTTGCACTCTAGGGTAAGATCATTAATGAAGAGGTCTTTAGCTTTCACATGAACTTATTTACTTGATCCATTATGTGTTGGCATGCTTAAACCCTTTACCATATAAACCATGCTTATCTATAATTTGGATGTTGGACCCTTGTGTATTTGAAACCATGATGTTTGTGGGTGTCATCTATGGAAACCCTCACGAGACAATACTCGTCCTCGAGGGGTAAGCTAGAGGTTTAAAGGCTTGTTGCATACGCTAAATGCAACCGGGATGCCTCCGAAAGTGAGTTAGGCTTTTATTTTGTTTTATTTGCTCGAGGACTAGCAATGTTTAAGTTTTGGGATCTTGATGTGACACGAAAATGTCACATTTGGAGAGCCTAACTTAGACTAATTAGTCCTTTTCGAGTGTTATCAATAATATTTTATGTGTTTTTCATGTTAGGTACTTATTTTGGAGTTAAGTGTGTGATTCGGAATAAAAGGAGCGAATTATCACTATCATTTCATGTGCCGAAAATGAGAGAAAAAGACTTCAAGTAAATTAAATGACAAGTATAGTCAATGACGAGTCCGACGGTGAAGAAAGTATTCAATTCGGAGTTCGGACGGGGAAGATATGGAAGAAAGAAGTCCGAGGGTATTCTAGTCCTTTGTGAGAATTTGAAGATGTAGAGACAAGGATGGAGGCACTCTTGATTTCTAAATCAAAGCCCAAGAGCCCAAGGAAGAATGACAAGGAAGAATTATATGGGCACTCTCTCTCTATGGATCCAAGTCAACATAGTCTAAAGAAGTTGACTAAGTCAAGGACCTTAGGATTTGAGTAGTAAACACAAGTTAGAGTTTACTATTCATCATCTTCTAGCTTGGGAAAAAGAAGGCTGATTTTGGGAGAGAGAAAGGAGGCAAAAAGGGTTCTAGGGTTTTGTTCTTGAGTTTTTGGAGGAGTTTGAGAGTTTGAGCTAGAGAGAGAGCAAGAGGAAGAAGGAGTAGCCGGCCTTAGCTTGGTCGGCCAAGCTAGGCCGGCCAAGCAAGGCCGGCACAACAAGAGCTCGACACGGTTTGGAGCTGCTTGAGCAGCAGCTCGGGATGGCCATGGAAGCTGCTCTCGGGTTTCTTCACGGGAGCTGCTGTTCGGGCTTTATAGCCACTCGGGTAGCTTCTTAAACGCACGAGACAGCAAGCCTCGAGCATGGGAGGCGCGCACAGCAGCTACCAGCTCGGATTTGGCCGGATCTAGCTTGTTTTTGCCGGATTTCATGTCTCTTAGGCCGGGAATTTCTAGGGTTTCCGGCCACTTTCTTGGCCGGAAACCTTAGGGCTTTTACTCCCCCCTTCATGATCTATCTACCATTGGTGTTTGATTTCATTTTGGGCTGAAATTTCTAGAGAGAGAAAGCTAGGGTTAGCTTTAATGGAGGTTGTGTTCTAAATGTAGAAGATGATGGTGGTCACTATGATGAACCCAAAAAATTGCTAACGGGAGATCGACTGCAACTAAAAACTCATATTTTCCGACGATGTTAGCCTCGAACCACATCGAAAAAGGGGGATTCTCTCATCATTTTCTTTCCATTTCTTATTCAATCACCATGTTTAGCTAACTTTAGTGTATCGATTATATGAGATGAAATGTGATGAATTCGTGATTATGTATAATATGATTTGATGTTTTGATTATGAATTGATGTTCATTTAATTCGATTATCGTTTTGATCGTATTTTCATGTGTCTTGTCAAGCACTTCGCATAATTAATAGACGAAACGAAGTATTCGATATCGATCGTAGTCTAAGTCATATTTTCATGTGTCTTGTCATGCACTTCACATAGTTAGGCGACTAGACAACACTTTCGTTGACTCGGGATTAACCGATTATGATGTTTGTTTAACTAAGTATGATCTCTGGATATACGTAGTGCTTATAGACATCACCTTAGGAGTCGAACATCGGTTATACTTTGAACATTAGGTCGGACCATACATAGTTGTAGGTTTATCATTATCGGATTCTCGGTTCGACACCTCTCTCACTTATTTATCTCCCGACTCTTGTTTCTCCGACACTTCTATCGAATCTTTCTCGCCCGCTTACTTTTATTGTTTAGTTAGTTTACTTGCTTGCTTTATTCTTTTTGTTACTCTCATAATCAAAACCCCCCATTTATCTTTGTTTCCCTTCCTTTTTAGTCTAAGTTAGCATTTGATATCTAGATCGGAGGATAAGACCCTTCGACATCCAAACTACCTTCCTATCCTTGGATCGACTCCGGTTTTACCACGTACTACTTGATACCTCCGCTTGGGTGTGCAACCTTTTCGGGTGCATCAGATATTGGTGAATGATATATATCCTTGAGGTCTGAAGGTATATCATTCCGAAGGAATGTCCTGCAACCAAAATGGCAATGCGTGCGATTTGGCTCATGGGATAATGTGACCTTATTTGGAAGATCAATCAATCCGGTTCACTTAGGAGTCGTAATGCTTAGCAAGAATCCGCTTACGACTGTCGGATCACTTCGGTTACCCACGGCTAACAAAGACCGGATCCTACAACGAGTTACACATAAGAATGGTAACTTGAACAGGGAGAATAGACTGATGGGAACTAGTATATAGATGGAATATGATCCAGTCTGATAATACTTACAAAATAGAAAAGAATCGGGCTCGAAAGAGAAGCCTGAAAAGGGCCAAAACCCACTTTTTGGGCCAACAAGGGATTCCCTTAAGGGGAGATCCCTGCCCGGCCTATTAAAAGCGGTATGCCGGACAGACTAAGCCCATTAAGGGCTAGTCTGGCCGGCCATAGCATAAGGAAACTAATTAGGAGTTTTAGTTAGATTAAACTCTAACTTGTGTTATCTTTTCTGAGGAACTTTTAGGATTTCTTATTTGAGTAGGACTCTACTAAGGTAATCCCTATATATGGACCAGTTTAGAGTTCAGAACAGGTGTGAAAATTTCTCAGAAGAAAATCCCTCTCTTCACACAACTATTGGAGAGTGAAGATTTTATAGAAAAAGTTCTCAATCTATCTATCAATCTAGAAGAAGGAGTTTTTCATCTCAACTTTCAAGAAGGTCCTAGCTGACTTAAAGGAGGGAGTTCAAATCATACATTCGGCGTCTCAAGTAGAGGAGCTACACTTGAAGCTCTTTATCTTCTGAATACTTGTCGGAATTTCGTTCGTGGGAAAGCGAATTAAGGCAGGGACGGAAGCAGGACTAAAGACGAAGGGGGGCCTATGTAAATACAAACTCAATTGTTTTATTTGACAATTTATTTAAATTTTATATTTATACTAAGAGACGTTCTTTATATATACTTTTTGAAATAAGCGTAGTACCACCGGTTAAAATTACGATTTTGTTTAACATCATTTTACTTTCATCCCTCAAAAATGTCTTCTAAATAAAAAAATTTGAGACTAAATTTTTGCTAAACGAGTCACGATATTCTTTTATTGTCCAACCAATGTGAAAGATTGATCTATTTGTCAAAATTAAATTTCTTGATGATAATAACGAGGTTTTCAACAAAAAAAATAAATAAATATAATTTTTGTTTTTTAAATTCAAAAGTATCATATTACCAATATATAACATTTCCAAGCAACCCTAAACCAATATATAACATTTCCAAGCACTCGTAGTAAAGGCATAAAAAACTAAGAGTATAATTTAAAATTTATGCTATCTCTAGGGTTTGAACCGGGATCATTCCCGCCTTAAGGACTCATTCCAACCAAAGAGCTAATTGAAACTTAATGATATTGTCTCCTTATTGCTTGTCTAATACTTAGTCCTATTAAATTAGGAATATAATGCAACTTTCTACGGCCAGGCCGAGGGGGGCCATGGCCCCCTCGGACCTAGCTGTAGTTCTGCCCCTGAATAAAGGTATTCTTCTTCCTTCTAGTTCATTGATTAGTTCATGTATAGGATACTGGATAACTTAGTGTTAATCATATGATGATTGAGATTCCGCTAGTAACACTAGTTAGATGGTTAGGTTATGTATTAGATACATGTAATTCCCAACAGTGACATCACGAGTCGTTTGCATGAAACTATCTTTGGCTAGAACGAACTAGATTCAAACTTGAGATTGATAGATAGAATTGTTTGAATAGAGATTCTAGCAAAACATTGATTATTTTGAATTAGATTTAAACATAATCAAACATGTATTTGAAAGAGTTTAGAATAAATAGATTTTGATGTTTTTGAAAAGAGTTTTCGAAAACGAATCTAACGGATTATAAGTTTTGAAAAATGGGTTCCAAAATCATGAAGTTTCGGTGCAAAACAATTCTTTCCATAAAAAACAGTAGGAAGAAAAAGGAAGAAGTCAGGCGGTTGGAAAGTTTTTTGAAAAATACCGAGAAACACGGGACTGGAAGTCCAGTCCGAATAGGACCGGGATTCCTAGTCCAACAGGACTGGGAGTCCGAGACTATCGAATCTCAACATCCCAGGACGCGTCTAGGAAGTCCCAGTCCGAGATGGACTAGGACGGTTTGAGATGTACGCGTCTTGGATGTCCCAGACGCGTTTGGGATTCCCATTTGTTCTCAGTCTAGGACTGCGACCAGGGAGGCACGAACAGACACATCTAGATGCGTCTGGAAGCTTCCAGACGAACCTAGAGTGCGACTGAAACGTCCTAGGATGCGTCTGGTACGTCCAAGCACGTCTCGGACTTGGAGTTCGAGACGACCTACCGACCACAACACTGGACTCGTCTAGGACGCGTCCATGGCGTCTCAGACTTGGAGTCCGAGACGGCCAAGTGTTATGCTAGGACACGTCTAGGACGCGTCCAACACGTCCGAACCGAGACAGTCTTGGCATTCGTCCCTATAAGAATAGTCAAAGGACTTTTGTCCGAGACTAGTCAAAGGACTTTTGACCAAGTTTGACTTGAGTCTTTTTGAGTTTGACTTGGGCCCATTGGGCCTTGACTCGAGTGGGAGATTTTCTTACTTTTCTTCCGATTCCAAAACATAATTTTTCCGACATTGACCTGGGCCATCCGAGAGCCTAAAACGGATAGAGTTTTTCAAAATTTATTTTAGAAATCATTATGGAAGAAACTGAATGGGCCATTAGTCCGAATTTTACGAAAATAGACTTAGAAAGCCCATTAGACAGAGGAATGTCACAATATCCCACGATTAGCTATACGGAATATAGCGAAACCTGGAAACGAATCTAGGATACATACTTTATTTTATGAATGTCATATATTTTGTATGTGTATATATGTGAATGCGTACTGTAGTATTGCCTTTAGATAAGTAATCGATTCTTGTTTCCAAGCACAAACGAGTATGTTCCCGAACAATACTTAGAGTATAGGGTCTATAGAAGCCATTGATGAATCGAATGATGAGATCATGATTCGAGTGGAGTAATCAACGGTGGTTCAAGGACGAAAATCCAAACGAAACATTAGGCGAACAAGAATTTAACTAAGAGATAAGATCTTTTAGGAGGCTCTACTGAGGTTTTGGATAAAACCCTACGAGAATTAACATAAAAACTTACGTATACGTCACGAATGGTTACGATAGAGTTCACAGTAATGCAACTTGATAAAATACGTAATAATCCCTAAACTAATTTTGAGTATAAGCCTACCGAGAATAAGACACCTCATGATCCCTTGTTCATCGATGGCGGGTCTGCCTCCGCAGGGTGCCATCTTTTACCTCGAGACAATATGGGTAGATCTATGAAGAGGTCTACGCGGTTAAACTAGTTGTACTCAACGAGTCAGCAAAAGGGTTTTGGATTTCGAGGCAAAGGATTAGTTTAACATTCAAGTGTGAAGCTAATTAACCAAGAGTCATAGGAGTATGATCAGTAGAGATGTTACTCACCCACGACGGAGTTAAGGGCAGTGCCTTAGTATGCTTAACTTCGAAGAATTGGGATCTTGGAATCGTATTATTCAAACAAGGAAAAAGATTCTTGAATAATATGGCAATAACAAGTTTAAATCACTTTGCATTCTTTACATGTAGTTTAATTATGAAAACAAAGAAACTCTCAACATCCGTTGGCTTATTGAGAAAGAAAAGCTGAACGTGGATAACTTTAAAGTATGGGAACGGAATTCAGGGCTCGTCCTCAGATCCGAAAACAATGCAGCTGTTTTAGACACTCATATTCTGATAATCACGGAAGAATCCACTAATGAGGAAAAGGAGCAAGAAAAGAGACTTTAGAGGAAATCGGAGCCCGTAAGGTGCTTAATGTTAGCAACCATGTAACCCAATCTTCAGGATAAGTTCATACACATGGATGCTTAGGGAATAGTTCCAAAAGAAGTCCAGAATGGAGAAGTACGAGAGTCAAAGGCAATACTAGATTTCCCCCTTAAAAAGGGTAAGCCTGTAGGGCCACATGTTTTCATAATGATTAGTCTTTTTTAGAAACTAGCACGACTTGGAGTCGATCATGGCCGGGATTTTTCCACTGATATCATCCTGCATTCACTTCATAATGGGTTCAATCAATTCAGAATGCACTACAATATGAATGGATGGGATAAATCTGTAGAGGAACTACACGCAATGCTCCAGACAGCCGAGGAGAAATCGTAGTAGCTGAACCAAAGAAAGAAGTTCTAATGGTTCAGAAAGACAAAGGATTTAAAAGGGAAGGGAAATAAAACAACAAAAGGAAATTTGGCAAAGCAAAGGGCAAACAAGCTGGCAAAACCAAAAACTCCTCTTCTGACTCCAAGTGTTTCTACTGTGATTGCATGGGCCATTGGAAGAGAAACTGTGCCAAATTCTTGGTAGACAAGTAAAACAAAGCGGTAGTTTTTGCAAAAGGTAAAAATGTTAAAAGTTGAATCAATTAAATACAATTCCTTTACAGGTATTGGGTACCTAATTCTCATTTCATTACAAATGACAAGAGCAAGTGGGGGCTGAGTACTTAACTGATAAGAGACGAACCTGTCAAAGAGAAAAAGAAGCAATGGTTGCGGGAGAAGCTCAACAAGGATTTTAGTCTCCTATAGGCATTACTTTTATTAGATTTTTGTATTTTTCTTTTTCTTTGAACATCTTCTCTAGAATTGAATTTCTAAGAAAGAAAGTATTTAGTCTTAATATTTTATGATGTTCTCAGAAAGGTGCCTATTTCAACTCACAAATTAACACCTATCAATTCAATTAGTTATTCTAATCTAGTCAGACAACGAGGATGAACATGAAATTCAAAAGAATAAACATGGTTCAAATTAACTGGCCTTACAAGATATCTTATGACAAAACATAGGTCAATTATTCAGTAATATTTATGTCAGACATAAGATTATGGTTAATGTGAGTGGAATCAACTAAGCACTCGAATTTAGAAAAAGTTTTAGAAACTTGAATTGAATCAAGTAGTGAATCAAAATGACTGAAGATCTTGATAGGATCAATAGTCTTAGTCATAACAAGTCTTTCGAAACAAATAGTGCCTAATACAAGCTGCATACCCACTAAACCCTAAACTAATATAGAAAATAAAAGAACTCCATACCTGTATGGATTTTAGAAGAAGTTATAAAAGTCTTTTATTTAAGTCTGAAAACTTCAAACGTAGTTTCTTCTCCAAAAGAAAAAAATGGGGTTTTCCCACATACATCGAAACAAAATTATATTGTTGCACTCGATGGTGTCTTCCTTGAAAGGAGAAATTCAAGAAGATAAGTGGGAGAAATAATCGAATCAGATTCGAACCGAGCAACAAAAGAACATTGAATGGGGGTAAGCGAAACTCGTCAAGTAACTTCTTAAACGAGTTAAGAAGGTTCTTTGATATTGTTCAAAACCGCAGTGAGCCTTCAGAAGATCGACAAAAACTCTAGCAGAATCGGACTCCGAAAATTGGCTAAAAGCCAAATAGGAACAAAAGTAAGAGTTGGTATCTAACATTCGTAAAGAAACTCAAGGGTTGATTTTCTGACAAGAGGGCAAGTGGGAGTAAAACGATACAGTTTTACATCCTGTATGGGAGACATACTAGAATTGAGAAAAGTTAAGGAACTAGCTCAATAGGACACCAGACGAGGGTAAATTAAATGAGCATCGACTTCTATACAGTTATAGATTAACAGATGATAAGACTCATTCAAAAGCAGTTTTGAAAAGGTCTAACTAGAAATACTTTTAGAAAGAGACTCTACCCATCTCTAAGGGAACACTACTTAGCAAGAAATCAGAATTTGGAAGTTCTGATGAGCAAAAGCACACATGAGGGAAACACTGGTGTCACGAGACATGAGATCAATTATAAAGATGATCGATGTTTACCCACGCTTCTAGAAATACAGAAGCATTTAATGTCGTCACCATAAATAACAGAGAGATTCCTAAGATACTTGGAACATCTAGGAGAGAATCTTTGAAAGTGAAAGTTGAAGAAAGTCATAAAAGCAATCTTCCGAATATAAAGATAAGTATGTTTTAGGAAGGACAACCAAGTGAAAACGGGTTTTTCACAATGGGAGTCGTGCAAACTCTACTAGCATAGAAATTTATAATTAGGACTTATGAAGTTTTAGTCTCAGTTTAACAACTGATATTATCGTAAAAGCTGACGAAGGCGTTTGATGTAGATTGTTGCGGAAGCGTAAAAGTAATGGAATCCACCATTGTTAATAAACTAAACTAACGAAATAAAACTGATAAAATAACGATAAACGATAAACTTGATTAATAACTTGAATAATAATAAACTTGGTTGATAATATTCTCTGATCTGGTTAACAAAGACAGACTAGACTTCTCTTATATAGAGATTGTACTTTCCTAGATAGACTCAAATAAGGAAATAAGATAACTACTAATAATACTTTCCTTGATTGTTAAGACTCATAATTATGGAAACCCTAAATACTTAATTATAGAAACTACGCTAATGTAGCTTCTTGACCGTGAGGCCCACTATCACCATGGCCGTGAGGCCCAATAGGAAGATGGTCTCCATCATACTCCCCCGCTGCGGAACAACTTGCCCCCAAGTTGGTGTTATCATAAAGCGGATCGTCCAAGTAATGAGGATATATATTAGCGATGTTGAAGGTAACTTCGGCGACGAGTTTGAAGGCAATCCTTAGTTCCCACTTTTCACGAAAACTGCCGAAAATCCGAAGAAGAAAAATATTGACAATATCACCAATTATAATGTGAAACATATATTGCCAAGATACTCGCAAAAGCAACACCAACGTAGATACGTCTAGTAAATTGCGACATCGCCCGTCGTCTTTTAGTTTGACGAAAGAGGTCACATATACAACCTGTCTTGTTCTTGGAAAAACAATGGATGGCCATGAAGATTGGTTTGTATGATTCTTTGAAGTTGAAAGCCATGAAGAAATCAATAGAGGAGAAATTATTTTATGATTCGACACAACTAATTCGTCTCCCGGAATCATATATGGATCAAACAACTTATTTGAGCTTGTGTTAGTCAGTTGAATTTCTTCTTCTTGATCTGTCTCATCGAAATTTTCTTCCTCCATTATTGAAAAACTAGGATTTTTTTTATCAAAAACCTCTCCTTCAATAATATTGACCATGGTAGTCGAAGGAATTTCGGATAATAATTTGTTCGATTGGATTTGAGATTCTATAAAAGATAAGTATTCATGTAAAGGGAGAAAAGCATATCGAAAAATACTTTTCACTTCATTCCAATCATCTACGAACGATTTTCCTTCATTAACGAGTCTCCATTGCATCTCGTTGAATTTTTCATAGACTCTTTTAGACAAGTGTTGTTCGATGACAAAAGCCTTATCTTCGTCATGGACTTCTTGGTTTAGAAACCAATCCTCCATCTGTTGAATCCAAAAATCTATATGATATTGATAATCAAACATAGGAATTTTGGAATCGACATTAATTTTGTTTTGATCTTTTCGATCAACATAGAGTTGTTGTGCATCTCTAAAAGGATCCCAACCTAAACGCGGAAGATTATTCCAACATTCAAGATGAGAAGTATTTAAAAAATTATCTGTTCCCAGATTCTTAAAGCTCTGAATACCAGCTGATGTAGATTGTTGCGGAAGCGTAAAAGTAATGGAATCCACCATTGTTAATAAACTAAACTAACGAAATAAAACTGATAAAATAACGATAAACGATAAACTTGATTAATAACTTGAATAATAATAGACTTGGTTGATAATATTCTCTGATCTGGTTAACAAAGACATACTAGACTTCTCTTATATAGAGATTGTACTTTCCTAGATAGACTCAAATAAGGAAATAAGATAACTACTAATAATACTTTCCTTGATTGTTAAGACTCATAATTATGGAAACCCTAAATACTTAATTATAGAAACTACGCAAATGTAGCTTCTTGACCGTGAGGCCCACTATCACCATGGCCGTGAGGCCCAATAGGAAGATGGTCTCCATCAGCGTTCTTCAGCAAGATAATAATAAAGCAGAGTGAAACAAAACGTGGACTAAATCCACAAATAAACTGTCACCCTAGATAGAACATGGAAGATGTACCAATCTAAGGAATTAGGGTCAAGAAAGACTACCCTAAAAGACTTATAAAATTGGGCACGTGAAGGAGTTTACGTGGGGAACTCACATTTACAAACTCTTGTTGTCCGAAATAAATTAGTTTATTTCGTCATCTAAATTGTGGTTTAGAATTTAGACGACAGTCCAAAATAATAGAAAGTTCCATGCAGGTTTATTAGATACGTGATCTAATGAAAGAAACCCTGCTAAGTGAACATGGAAGCGTTCCATTATATTATATCCCTAGTCCAGGTCATTGGTTGGATAACAATGACTTAAGAAGACTAGCATGAGTGATTGACAAGATAGCGCTGTTTCTTGGGCTAAAGGAATAAGAGTATTCAAGTCAACTTCATGGGACAAGATACACTAGAAACCCACCAAGTGAGAGTGCTTCAAGAGTTGAAGACATGAACGTCATGACTCTCATTTAGAAAATTGGAGAGATTCCTCAAAACATTAGTACTCGCTCATCTTATGTAAGGAATGTCGAGCTTTGGTCCCGTCAAACACCGCACCGTAAAAGGAGGTTATAAAGACGCAGGCCAGGTAAGACAGGATAGACATTAAGCTGTGTGGGAGTACAAGAATGGAATATGTCTTCCTAACGAGAGTTAGGGTAAAGTATATCTACGCCACTTGAGGAGTGACAACTGGAAATGCATGGTCGTGCTCAAATGGATTAAATAGTTAATCATTTGATTTGACAGTCTCTCCTCCCGATCAAGAAAGTTTGATAAAGTGTGACGTATCAGACGAGATATGAAAACACATGGGAATCGAACATTGCACTTGTTCTAAGTACAAGTGGGAGACTGAAGGATATATATCCTTGAGGTCTGAAGGTATATCCTTCCGAAGGAATGTCCTTCGACCAAAATGGAAACCTGTACAATTTGGCTCATAGGATAATGATGACTTTATTTGGAAGATCAATCAATCCGGTTCAATTAGGAGTCGTAATGCTTAGCTAGAAACCGCTTACGACTGTCGGATCACTTCGGTTATCCGCGGCTAACATAGATCGGATCCTACAACGGGTTACACATAAGAATGGTAACTTGAACAATGAGAATAGACTGATGGGAACTAGTATATAGATGGATATGATCCAGTCTAATAATACTTAAAAAATAGAAAAGAATCGGGCTCGAAAGAGAAGCCCGAAAAGGGCAAATACCCCCTTTTGGGCCAACAAGGGATTCCCTTAAGGGGAGATCCCTGGCCGGCCTAATAAAAGGGGTGGGCTAGACAGACTAAGCCCATTAAGGGCTAGTCTGGCCGGCCATAGCATAAGGAAACCCTAATTAAGGTTTTACTCTAATTAGGAGTTTTAGTGAGATTAAACTCTAACTTGTGCTTATATTTTCTGAGGGACTTTTGGGATTCCTTATTTGATTAGGACTCTATTAAGGTAATGCCTACATAAGGACCAGTTTAGAAAAGGAGTGGAAATTTCTCGTAAGGAAATCCCTCTATTCACACATCTATTGGAGAGAGAAGATTTTAGAGAAAAAGTTTTCAATCTATTTATCAAGTCTAGAAGAAGGAGTTCTTCATCTCAACCTTCAAGAAGGTCCTAGCTGACTTAAAGGAGGGAGTTCAAGTTATACATCCGGTGTTTCTAGTAGAGGAGCTACACTTGAAGCTCTTTATCTTCCTAATACGGGTCGGAATTTAGTTTTATTGGAAAGCAAATAAAGGTATTCTTCGTCCTTCTAGTTCATTTATTAGTTCATGTATAAGATCCTAGATAACTTAGTGTTAATCATATGATGATTGAGATTCTGCTACCAACACTAGTTAGATGATTAGGTTATGTATTAGATACATGTAATCCCAACAGTTGGCCACCCCTTTCATCCTTTGGTAATTCTCTTCCCTCCTTATAAACTGTTGGACTCTCTCTATCAACTCTAGTAGATATCAACTCTGGTAGTGTGTCTGGTTCTCGACTCGAGATATCCCGTATGATGTCGTCTTGTCTGAGACATCTCTTCAAGGCAACAAACGCGACTTTTGGTTCTAGGTCGGGAACTTTTACCATGAGGTTTCGAAATCTCTTCCAGTAGTTTGTGAGAGTCTCACCTCTCCTTTGGACCACGTTGAATAGTTTGTCGGTTTATCTCTTAATTGTGGTGCTGCCTCGAAATGCATTACAGAAGGCTAGGGCGAGCTCCTCGAAGGATGTTATGAACCCCGGTGCTAGTGCCTAGTACCAAGCCTGTGCTGGCCCCTTTAGAATGGTGTCGAATACCACGCACCATACGTTCCTATTGGTCGTGTAAAGGTTTATCACAAAGGTGTATTTATTGATGAACACACCTGGGTCTTCTAGGGCGTAGTAATGTTCGAGGGCCGGACACTAAAAGTTCTTGGGCTTCTCCGACTCGAGTTTCTCTCGGCTTAGGGGAGGTTGATGGAATACTGCTCTTCCAGTTAGTTTCTTCTTCTCTCTTTTGCGAGTCAGCTCAACTATCTGATGTATAAGTATTTTGCAGACGGTTGGGTTGTCCGTGCATCCTTTGCTGACTTCTCCGTGCCTGGGGATGCATCGTCTGTTTGGGTCCAGTACCCCGACTTCGTCTAAGATGGTCTCCATGTGCATCTGATCGCCAGGCTGGGATTCCATCCTTCCGGATAAACACACGCCACCTGGTGAGAAAAGCCTTCGAGCATGCATCCTGATTGCCCACTTCATTCCCTCCTATAATGTCCATTTCCTGGTTGTTGCGGCTTTGCGGAGGCTCTCTTGCAATCGTTTCACATCCTCTTCTCTTCGCGTCCCATCGGCCTTGAGCTGCTCGAGTTCAGCCAGGAGCTCGACAGCGTTTGGGAGCCTATTCTGTGATCCGTGGGGGTTGTGTTCTTCTGAGGACATACTTGCCTGACGGGTTGGAGAAAACACTTAGTTTTGAAAGTAAACAAGAGGATTCAAGTCTTACCGAATCGATGGTTTTGCTGAACTTCTAGCGCCAAATACTGATGTCAAAAAATGGCTTTCCGTTATATCAGCATGTAAAAGGGAGTTGATCCATGACACCCTCTGTTATGATAGTATATTTTGTTATGTGAGGTAAGATTCCTTTGTTTATCCCTGCTTCCAGCTCTGGCTCTTTGTTCCTTACTCCTGCTCCTACTCATGTTTTTCCTTCCAAGTTCCCCATCTCCTATCTCCGGTTCATCTGATTCCCGAGGGTGGGAACCTGCAAAGGGTTCGAAAACCGCTTCGACGCTCAAGACAGTCACGGTGCTCTTTGCAGTAAAAGAATGAATATTGATTGATCCTTTTGGGGTTTCTAGGGGTTGAAGACGATGTTCCAGATTGTTCTGTGGAAGACGATGTGGGGGCCTTTTATAGGCTTAAGAGGCGGTGGTCTTTCCCATTGAGGGATACTTTCCTTTTGTGTTTATCTCGCATTCGGGATTGCTGATGTAAAAAAATGGCTTTCCGTTAGATCAGCATGAAATAGGGAGTTGATGCATGACAACCTCCGTTATATGTGATTATTCTGTTAAGTTGAGTGTTGCTCGGCTTAGAGTTCTTGCCTCCAGCTCTGCCTCATTTTCCCTGCTCCTCGCTCCCGCTCCTTGCTCCCTGCTCCCGCTCCTTGCTCCTTGCTCATGTTCCTGTTCGTCTTCTCCCAAGGGGGGAAAACCTGCAAAGGGTTCGTAAACCGCTCCGATGCTCAAGCCAGTCAGGGTGTTCTTTGCAGTAAACGAATGAATATTGATTGATCCTTTTGGGGGCGAGTCATGGGAACTCTGAGTTTTGGGTGATCTTTTTTAGGGTAAAGAGATTGTGTCCTGGGAAGAACGATGTGGGGGCCTTTTATAGGTGATGTTAAGCCGACTATGATTAGTGGCGGTGGTGAGGCAG
>BEHA01050443.1:45133-70273 GCA_002897215.1 Eschscholzia californica subsp. californica | reverse complement strand
CATGAATGGGTTTGTAGAACAAGCTTTAACAATGTCCCCTGAATTATCAGAAACAGTAATGAGAGGTTTTAGACCAGAATCAGTACCTATTTTCGCTTCTTTAGTTAACGAATTCGCAGTTTTCGATCGATGGTTTTCTTCTCTTCCAGGACCAACACAACCTAATCGACTATTCGTTTACTCTGCAACTTCTCATGGATCTACTTCTCATGAAAAGAAGAAATTATCAAAAGGGTACCCACAAAAAACTATCTTTGATTCACTTCATGAAAAAGGAAAAAACTTTGGAATTTATTTTCAAAATATACCCACTACTCTGTTTTATAAGAATCTTAGGAAATTGAAGTATATATTCAAATTCCATGATTTTGATTTATCATTTAAGAAAGATGCTAGAAATGGGAAATTACCTAGTTTGACAGTGATAGAACCAAGATACTTTGATATATTAGGGTTTCCTGCAAATGATGATCATCCATCTCATGATGTAGCTAATGGACAGAAGTTTGTGAAAGAGGTTTATGAGGTTTTAAGATCAAGTCCCCAATGGAATGAAACCCTATTTATCATAACTTATGATGAACATGGAGGTTTCTATGATCATGTTACTACTCCATATCAAGATATTCCAAATCCTGATGGTGGTATTGGTCCTGACCCTTTTTTCTTCAAGTTCGATCGATTAGGAGTTCGGGTTCCAACGATTATGGTTTCGCCTTGGATTAAGAAAGGAACAGGTAACAAGTTTTGCTCTGTTTTCATCAAGAAATTTGGTTCTTAATTTTCTTGTTTTGATATTGATTTTGTGTTTGTTGGAATCTTGTTTTTGTTATATAGTGATAAGTAGACCAAAAGGGCCTAATTCTAACTCCGAATTCGAGCATTCGTCGATTCCTGCAACTATAAAGAAGATTTTTAATCTTCCTAACTTCTTGACTCATAGAGATGCTTGGGCTGGTACATTTGAAGAGGTGGTAGGAGAGTTAACTTCTCCTAGAACAGATTGTCCTGGTATCTCTCTAAACTCTCTCCCTGTCATTCAGAAAAACGCTAGGGAACAAGAAAAACCAGGCAGACTCCAGGCAGAAATCCTATAAGGATTGTCTTGATTCATGCTTTCAATGATTTTGATCCATTAAACAGCGAATCATGGCAGCACATAAGATTTCCGCCCAAGGTCTGCCTAGTTTCTCTTATTCTCTGTCATTACTCTTCTTCTTTTTTCGTAGAAGTTCAATAAATTGTCTAAGGGAGTCTGCCTCGAACCCCTGACGTGGAGGTCGGTCACAAAAGTGCTCGATCACTCCGGTCGAGGATTGTGGCCTCTCACTACTCTCTCTCTCTCTCTCTCTCTAAACTCATATGATTATGTATGCGACTTTGTTACAGAAGTACTACCTGAAGTGACTCCACTGAGAAAAACAGAAGCTAATGAAGGTGGTGGGCTATCAGAATTTCAAAGAGAAGTAGTACAACTTGCTTCAGTTCTTAATGGAGATCATCTATTGAGCAGCTTTCGAGACGGAACAAACAAGATGACTGTGAAAGAAGCAAATAAGTATGTAAAAGGAGCAGTTTCGAGGTTCATTCGAGCAAGCAAACAAGCAGTTAGATTAGGTGCAGATAAATCTACCATTGTAGATATGAGACCTTCTCTTACCTCAAGATCCAAATCTCACCCTTGATGAAAGATCTCTATTTCGATCTAGTTTCTTTCGTCGAATAATTCTCATCCCCATGTTAATAGAGCTAGATTTCATCAATGAAACTTCATTTGGAGTAGGGTTTTCTTTTTACATTGTCTGAATCTGACTAGTCTGACACGAACAGATCCAAGAAGGAATCGGCCATTTAGACAAGTCAAAATAAAAATTTCTAACATCTGACTCGAGTCAATTCAAACCTCGAGTTAGACGAAAAAACAAGCAATCTGACTGCTAACGAGTCATTCAATATCGAAGAGTGAAAAAATTGGGTTATCAATGAGAGAAATTTGTGCCTTTATTTATTTTTCAGGTTCTACAACTCAGAAAAACCAGAAGTACAAACCATCATATAAATCAGGTTTCCCTTTTCACCTATTTCAAAACATGAGAGCAACCATCTTTCTAACAAAGATGACTATTGTCGAACGAACCACAAGCCTTCTCTGCTAGAGCTTCTGATGAACTATATTTAAGCCATGCCTCCACTTGTTGCTGTCCTGATTATCTGAAATAGAGCTGCAACAAAACAAATAAAGAGATCAGATAACTCATATGAAGTATATAATAAGAATATAGCTGTCCCCAAATTATGAACTCGCCTAAGGGTTAATCCCCTACACCAAAATCTTGTTTTTTAGTAGTTTCTGTTTCATAATTCTTATGTGCTCGAGAAATTGGGTTCTATTGATGGTATGTAATGTTAGCTCAATCGACCAACCCAAATGGCTCATTTCCTCTGGCCTCATCAACGTACCTAAGCAACAGGAGGAACCCCTTTAAGAGGCACTCTTATCTTCGGCTGCATCTACATTAGTTGGGTCTGTGCTTCATTAAGTGCATCGATCGAGTAATATTGAGTACGATACGAGATAGATAACTTAGGTGAAAATCACGTTAAATACTATCTTTGGATGTTTATGAAAATCTGTAAGCCGCAAATGATAAATTATATAGGTACTACCATAAGTGTAAACTGGATGAAAGATTTTGGATGAACACTTAAAAGTACGTAATTGTATTTTCGCTTAATTGTTCTCTATTTCACGTTTCCCTCTCAATCAAGCATAACTACATATATAAGTACAGAGAATATTTGGAATGTACTTACCATTTTCGATTTAGCTAAAAGATTACATGCATATACTTTAAATAAAGTGACAATATATCATTAAGCGATACTGTGAATCGTCTATATATAGGTATATATATATGGAAAAAACCTAATCGGATAAAAAAAAAGGCAAGGATTGAGAAAAAAACTTACATGATCCGATGACGACAAACACAAAAAACCCAAGAACAATAGGTCCAACTGGATAATCACTTCCTTTCTTGACGGTTGTCTCGGGCACTGCTCCTCTCTTAGTAATGTTCTTCTCAAACCTCCCCACTTTCCTGTCTGCCAAACGCCTTGAAGTCGTCTGTTGACAATGCAACGCAATACGTAAAAGATATAGAAGACCAATTAAATAGATTCAATTACTCAACTTTGAGAAAGAAATACTCAATCAGAAGGCAAACTAATAAGTAATAATTACATGAAAACCCTAAGATTGGATTCTAAACCTAGATCCCTTACTTTTCTAGCTATGGGTAATAACAAGGCCTCCATCAAAAGGCACAGTTTTTCACACCAACGAAAAAATGAATCGTAGTAATTACTACAAGATTTTGTGATAGTCCCACGTAGCTTGTGAGAAAGTCTGCCTACCCTAGGCCATAGGTTCGTGCTCAAAGCTCAGTAAGTATCGAGGCCTTCAGGTATGGAACAGCAAACCCTCACAACACACAAGGTGGTGATTAAGTGAGGACAAAATTGAAGATTTTGGGTTTGGGTGTAACTGTAAGACAATATCGGCCGCTGCTAAGGTTTGGGGTTTGGGACATTAGAGATGTCTCTTCAATCAATCAATCATTTAACAAAAGAATGAAAAATTTATCCCCACAATGATTATGAAAAAAAATACACACATAATAAAACCTAATATTGTTTGATCTGAAAACAAATTTATCCCCAAAATGATTATATAATTCAATTATTCATCCAAACTATGAAAAATTGTCATGAAGATAAAAAAAAAAAAAACGAAAATCAACAAGAAATGGATCTAGGCTGTCAGATCCGAAGGAAGAGATAGAGAAACAAGTAGAGAGAGAGAGAGAGGGTTTACCATGATCTGGCTCTAAATTTTGCAGATTGGAACAGACAAGAGAGAGAGAGAGAGACGGAAGCTGGTTTTCGCATTTTCTTTCAGACACCCCTTCCTTCCATTTTGTAGAGAGAGATTAGGAACCTCTCTCTCTCTCTCTCTAGAAGTAAGTATCCACGCTGTACATTTTCTTCTTTCTCATTGGCTCAATTCACGTCACAAACAACTATATATGTCCTCTTCTTTACAACAACAACAACAACAAAAAAACAGCCAAATTTGGTCAACCACAAACCAACCAATCCGTTGACTATTTAATGTTTGGTCCATTTCTCTTTTGTAGCTTTAACACCTTATGGTAGAGTCATGAGGGTATTTTGGTCGTCATAAAAAATGTGTACATAAGAATCAGATTATCATAGCCATTGGTGTAGTAGTAGTGGTCGGACACCGACACTCCGGTCCAAACCTACTAGATATAAAGGGATCAGGATCTCTTAAATAAGTTGTCATAATGCTTATTCAATTCATGAACCTTGATGTATCTTTATATCATCTCTTCATGATGTATTTCAATGTCTGGAAATGACTTTTGTAGTGTATAAAAAAAACGACTAACTTTCTTACAGTAAACATGGAATCCCATACTGAGATGGTATGCTGAGTAGATATGTGATTTCTTTTTTTAGAAGTCACAATACAGGAGTGATATTTTTGTAATCGCATTCATCTTCTACACGTCAAAATATTCGTCAGAGTTTTACACGACTTTTAGGCATGCACCTCATGCAACCCTATCAGTGTCATTTATAGTCTCCTACACTCCACTACCCATAACTTGAACCTACTAAACTAACACACTACAAAGAGAAAAGGAAACAAGGTGGAAATGAAATTGGCTTGTGATCAAAAGGAACTCAAGACACTATAAGTAAAATGTGAAGCTAAACAAGCAACATTTGAAGATTTTCATGAAGAACTTTTATTCATTGATTTTCTTTTAGTTGTTACATCAACTTAGTTCCTCGCCTTATGGTTCATCTCTAAGATATTTGAATAAACCATGAATTGTCATCCAGTACAGACATCAAAACCAAACTCAAATTGCAGAAGATGATGTTAGGCTTATAAATTATCGCAGACACTGAGACACGAGCCATGGATAATCAAATATACTAAAATAGTCTTGAGTTGAATTTACAACCAAAGTTAATTATTCTATTTGTGTGTTGATTATATTATAAAACGAACCCAATCGAACATGTTATTACCTATTCTGAAGGACTCCACATAATCTCATATATGCCTTTTGTCTCGTCATTCTCCATAATCCCATCCGGGGCATCAGTTACTTTCTTATGGTATTCGCCATTCTCCACAATCTTATTCGCGGATTCTATTGCATGTTGTTTTCCATCGTTTTCCGAAATCCCATTATCAGCCTCCGCTACCTTCTGGTTTTCATTTTTCTCCAAAATCTCATTTAAGACTTCAATTCCGTTGTGTTTGTCTCCATTCACCACAATCTCATTCTTGGTTTCAGTTTCTTCATGTTTTTCATCATTTTTCTCCAAAATCTCATTTAAGACTTCAATTCCCTTGTGTTTTTCTCCATTCACCACAATCTCATTCTTGGTTTCAGTTTCTTCATATTTTTCACCGGTTCCGCCTTCCGCTACCTTATGTTTTTCATCGTTCTTTGTGATATCTGTCCCCTCGGGTTCCACAATCTCCATAACATCGCATGCCTCGGCTTCTGCTTTTTCCTCTTTAGAATCCACTACCATCTCGTCATCACGAATCTCCACGAAATCTTGTTTCTTTTGTTCTGTTATAGTCTGTTCTTCTACGATCTCCATTTCTTCTTTAGCTTCAGTTATTACCTGCAGAAGTTCCAAAGGAGT
This sequence comes from Eschscholzia californica subsp. californica, assembly GCA_002897215.1. NCBI lineage: Eukaryota > Viridiplantae > Streptophyta > Magnoliopsida > Ranunculales > Papaveraceae > Eschscholzia > Eschscholzia californica. The sequence continues at coordinate 64,513 of BEHA01050443.1, read as the reverse complement.
AGCTGCTGGATCCAATTCCCGACAACCCTTAGGAGCACCTTGACCTTCTGAACCTGTAAGGAGATAAGAAGGAACTTGATGAGAGAATCGAAACATCTCTTCTCTCGGAATTCTTCTGACTTCTGTTGGGTCTAAGTGTTTATGGAAAACTGTCTTGAAACCAGCAACCTTAACTAAAGGAGTAACAGATACACCATGATCGTCGTTATAATCTTCGAGAACTTCCATCATGTCATACTTGTGTATTACTTCATCTGGAGTTAGCTCGTTCCAATCAGGAGACCAGTTCCGGTAAACAGCCCAAACATCACCCTTCCTTGGAAATATTCGAACTGCCCCACGACTACCTTTTATCCATTTAACCTTGTGAGAGAAAGAGTTGAGCGAGTCATTACTTTCATATCTGCCTACCCTGAAATCCCCACAAGTTTTGGAGAAACCAGAACCGATCCAATTTAACGAGCTTAGTTCAGTATTGGTCTTGGAGTTGAGCCAGCTTATCTTCACCTTGAATGGATTCGAGGAGATAACTTTATGAATCATGGCATAATAACGAGGCATTCCATCATCATCATCATAAGCAGCCCAAACTTGGTTATCTCCAAAGGATCTTTCAGACCGATCCCGGTCAAAATCATGAAAATCTGGATCAGGAACCGTAATCAACATGGAATCATGGACTTGGGTTTCCAAAACGAGACCAGGCAAGTCAAGGGAGGGGGTCTTACCATCAGCTCCTTTCTCAACATCTATAGATTGGTTACCCTTGTCCTGATCATCTGTGACCCCTGTCACGGCTGCTCTTTCTTTCTCTCTCTCTTCCACCGTAGTTTCTATTTTCCCATTTTCTTTCTCTCTCCCCTTGCCTGCAGCAGTTAATTTCAACTCATCTAACTTCTTATGAATTTTATTTCTAGCCTTCTCTGCCCACATAACTTTAACCTCAAGCGTTGTTAACTCCCTTGTACAGTTAGGCTTATTAACCGAAAACAAATTAAGCTTATCCTTTTCAAAACTACTCTGCATTAATCCTGATGAACTAGGAGTACCCATTACTCCATTTCCAGGCGCTACCTGACTTGCTGTATTTTCAACGGTTTCATGGCCACTTCTCCTCTTTTTTACAACCCTATCGCCTTTCAGATCAGGATATAAACCACTAGCTGTCCTCTTCGAAACATGGGTTTTCCTCTGAAGTGCATCTTGTCTTCTCGCTGCTGCTTGAGCTTCCTCGCGTTCTCTCCTCACTTTCTCATATACTTGTTGAACAACATTTGCAGCTTGAACAGCGGCTTTAGCACTCCCGGAACTAGTCGTCTTAGAAAATGGAGCCCACTGAAAATTAGATTGATTAAGTGAATCGAAACCTGTAATATTTGGACCTGAAGATGAGTTCCACCCTGTAGCAGTAGCTCTCTTGTTTGACTCATGATTTGAATTTTGACGTTGTTTCGAGGAAGTCCACGGACCCGCTGAATTAGAACCATTTAATGGTGGAGCAGCCGTTTCGGATGCGTAAAAAGGTTCCTTGCAATTCGGGCAAAGAAGATTATGATGGAGATAAACCCTTAGATACTCATACTGCATTTTGCACCGATTACATACAGTCCAAAATGTATTCGGCTTCGAAGGATGAGGAGGTGGGGGAGGGGGTGCAGGGGTAGGAGCTCGGGCCCCATGAGGATCAGAAGCCCGGGCACGATCAGGAGGAGCAGAACCCTTACCAACTTTACTTGAAGTCTTTTGAGCTTTCATATTCGAACTTGTGGTCGTAAAATTTCGGAACCCATTTGCAGAAGGTGGAACTGGTGAGCCCCCAGTTGCCGATGGAACTCTATTTCTCAATGTATTTAGTAACCTCTTTTGGTCATAAGCTATTCTTTTGATTTTATCAGATAGCAAACTCCACGCCTCGGAAATCAACTTAAATGCTCCATCTGCCCCAACCGACTTATTCTTGTCAGGGTGAAGCATTAAGGCCAGTTTCCGATACTGTTTCTTCACAGTCTCGTCATCGGACGAGGGATTCACACCTAATACTCCATACCAGTCTGGTTCTCCGCCAATTTTGTTTTCTGCAGAAATATGCACATCAAGTGTTGATATCATTTGTGAAATACCCTCAAGCCCAGGAAACAAATTTTGTGCTTTCAAAGCAAATTTCTTTGCACCATTGACATCCCTCATTGAAAATTTTCTCTCTGCTATCTCTTTAGCCCTAGTTGCTTCATCTCTATTACACTCCATTTTCCTTCACTCCGAACTTGATATCGCCTTCGATGTACCTTTGTCTTTCTCTAGTTAGATTCCGCTTCTGTATGTACTTTGAAACAGCGCCACCACTAAATCAACGAAATCTTAACCACCATTGGCTGATTTCACATATCAAAACATCCTATGCTTCAAACATTGATATAATCTTGTTTGTCTGACCCCTGATAGGAGAAAAGTAAAAAAAATATATCAATTAAGTAATAAACGAAACAAGGGAAAATATTTCATGTAAGATAAAGATTTGCTAATAAAACCAGGATATCAAACTCAACGAGAGGGTATTTTTCAAATATATAGACATCCTGAACACCTTCTCATTTCAGAACCACCAAATTCGGTATTTCCATCTAATTCCTAAAATAGTTCTTGTTTGGCAAAATACCTACGACGAAAAAGGTCTAGAATCTATCAAGATCCAGGCTCACCATTATTCGCTCGAAGCAGGCAACTATCTGTTTATCACAAGTACATGTCGTAAGTAACTACTTATTAGGTTGGGTAATTAATATTCTACAAGATTTGCGGTATGCCAAGGGGAGCCGAGTGGTTGTCCAGGTGCGACAAGTCCAGATTAGTCGGAATTTACTCGGTTATACAATAAGAAAGTTAATGATAGTCCGGATATTCATTAACACGCCACAATAATGAGATTATTACGACGTTACTCCAAAAACCACGAAATCAATTAAAACAGAATAGGATCCAGATAAATCCACAAGCCATAGTAGCATTCATAGTAGACTATTAACGAAACACTAACGGTATTAATTATAGCTCGTAATGGTCGTTATTGTGGTCGGTAATGACAGTTTCTTCGACGATTCGTGAGCTAGAGACATTTTCTTATGCATTCCATGTCTTCGAACTTAATAACACCAAATTCGAAACTTTTGAAGAAGATCAATGTCATCTCTTACAAGATCAATGAGTTTTAAAAAAACAATTATGATTCAAGGCATTTGAAGTTGCAGAAATCAAGAATCAAAATCAACAAGCAAAATTGAATTGAATCTCAAACATAGCAATCTATAATGTGAAAAAATAGTTTTTCTCTCTCTTTACTCTAACTCCTCTAGAACACAAGATATGAATTTCATGGCTACCCCTAATAGTTTATAATTAAAAAAAAAAAACAGAATAAACTAACAAAAAACAATAAAAATGATTGATACCCAATTCTCGAACTAAGCAAATACAAATTAAATAAACATAATCAGCCACAGATCTAGAAAAAATATTGAGGTTAAAATTAACTACCCAAGCTCTGTTTAAAAGCTTAGGTGTTTGAATTTTTATGTATCTGTACTATTGAGTGAAACCCTAGAATTTGATATTTCATTGCTTTAGAATAATCAGTAAAAAAAATAGATTAGAATAAAAAGCTAGAGTTTTGATGAATACCCATTATCGTAATTCTCGGCTTCTACATGAATTTGAATTTCAGACCCGCCATGGAAGTGCTATCCATCACAAAAATTTGCCCTAACTTCCCACCCTAATACAAGAACAGAAAAAATCCCAAAACAGTATATTTTTTGACACAACCCTAAAAAACATACACAAAATTCTCAAAATACTAGATCAATATGATGAGAAAATAAATAATGAAAAAAATGGCTACCTTGTTATTTAAAGTAATTTGTTAACCTTTACTTAACTCTAGTCCTTAACCAGGGTTAAATTTTAACTCATCATCTTTTTCAATTTTTTGGAATAACTAGGGTTAAATTGTAAGTCTTGATTATCTTTTTTTATATTTTGGATAATTATGGTTAAATTTTAAAACTTGATTTTTCAATATTGGATTACCTATGGTAAAATTTTAACTCTTGATTTTTCATATTTTTGGATATCTTGGAGGAACTATGGTTAAATTTTAACTCATGAAATAAGTATGCTAAATGGCTAAATATAGAATTTTTTTGGAGTAAGATTTATAATTAATGTCATGATATGATAATATTCTTTTAATCTTTCCACAATAATGAATATTAGGAATTTTTATGAACATTTTTTCCCTTTTAAAGCATAGTATTTTTTTCTATGATTTGCATGTAAAATTGTAAATATACTCAATATACTATTTAATTATACATGGGTTAAATTTAAAATACATGGGTTAGATTAAAATTACATGGACCACTTAAAAGATCCCCAACCTCACTTGGGCTACCCCAATACTTCCCCACCACTATATTATTTCTAAAAGAATCTACCATCTTTTATTCCATGGTGTTTACATTTTTGAGGAGGTGAATCTTAAAGATATCCAAGGAATTTTTGAAATCCATATATAGGTTAATATAATTCAATAGATTTTTGTATTGATGGGTACTTTAGCCGCTTAAATGCTACACGTTTTAGATGAGTACGTTATTAGTTTAAATTTTAATTCAACTAGAAAAATAATTGAGGATCGCCAGTTTAAGCTACTTTCCTCAATCTGTTCAGCGCCTGATCTCTCAAGTAATCTTGTTTGGACTTAGCATTTATATCACTGTGAAATTTGAGATAAGCTCTAATATTGTCTAGTCGTAACTTTTATAACTACGTTATGACATTTTAAACCATATTGACTTTAGTATTCCTATATAACCATGATTCTTGTCATAAGTTACAAGTTATTGCCATACATTCACAAAATCACATGTATCTAGCAACATGTCTGTATGTATAATATACCTCAAGCTTCTTTTTTTTTCTTGATGAAAGAATATACCTCAAGCTTCAGATATATTTCTAATCATATCATAAATGCATTTAAAAGATGGGGAATTGAAGGACACATTACAATTTATATAGTTACTCACAACCAAAAGAATCCAAGTATAATTTCATGGTTCTTACCTTTTTTTCGATGAGATTCATGGTTCTTACCTTACAAGTAACAAATAAAACATATATATATATATATATATATAAATGAACTACTTTGTCGAATCCAGAACAATTACAGTTTGAAAAACATACACGAACACTAGAACAACTTACTGATTCGTCCTTCAGATACAAAGAATAAAACTCCGTGAATCAACAACCCGTTGCAGATTTCAGTCTATCTGCCTATCTGTCTGTATGTCTCTTTCTTGATTTTTCTTCTAGGAAGATGTTTTCTTCATTGATATTTTCACCTTGGGAGTATAGTCATGAAGAAATGAGGAAGCCACTAACATTCTTCAACAAATGTAACCAGTCCACCACACGACACAAAATCAAACATAGATATCGTATAAACATGAGTTATATAACACTTTCAACAATCTCAAGTACGAGATTTTCCATAGAGATTAGCATATACAATCTTTGTTCGATGAACAAGAATCATGCTCAAACCAACTGCAACAATGCAAAGTCCAGACATTATTAAGGAAGTAAGGAAGAAGCATACTGAACCGTCACATTTCAGTGGCTCATCAGCTGCCAATGCACCATCAACTATCCTCTTGAGCATTGACCTAGAATTCTGCACTACTAGATGGTGAAATTTAGCTTGTTTTTCAGCTTCGTAATCATATATAGAACTAGAAATAACACCAGATAGGATTAAGGTTCCTGCAGGATTTGAAAGTGTTAGGAAATTGTATAAAGCACCGAACTTCTTCAAGCCAAAAAGCTCGGACACCGCAGCTGGTACAATGGCCCAATGGGCCCCATACCCAAGCCCAATAAGCAGAGTACCGATGTGCATGGATCCAGGCCAACCCATAGCAAAGAAGAAGTGCCCAACTGCCATTATGGCCTGCGCTACGGCAATAGCCACGGGCCTTGGGTATGCGTAATCCCTGATCACGAAGAATAGAAAAATCAGCATAGAAAACAGAAAAGTTTTAGGCTACTAATGAAAAGAATGTGATCTACAGTCCCGGTAACGATGAAGAGAAACTAGGTTATACCTTACGACAATCTCGGAGAAGTACCCGCCACCAATACGTCCAAGAAAATTCCAAATACTGATCATTGATACAAATATATGTGGATTATCATATCCAAGAGATTGGCTCATTTGACCAAGGTTATCGATCACGGTTAAGCCAGATCCCGACCCTAATAGGAGAGAAAAAAATATGAGCCAAAGATCTGCCTTAACCAAAGCCTGAGTCAAGGTGAAATCCTCTCCTCGGCGTGGGCCTTTCCTTCTCTTTACCCTCACAGCTCCTTCTGCAGATGCTTGAAATAGTTTCGCTTGCAACTGAGCAATTCGCTTTTGTCTTTCCGCCAAAGGGAGTAGATCAACTTCACTCGTGTTCTCGTCTTCTAGTTCGCTAAAAATAACTTCGTTGAAATCATGGGTAGAGCTACTAGCTTCTAATATTGGAGTTTCAGGGATAAGATTGTCTTCGACATGTCTTTGACCCGAGAAAAAAGTCAAAAACACAGGAATTATAATTGGTAATAGTAATAGAATGAACAAAATAACTGTGAATATTATGACGATATAGTGGTCTAAATCGACTAGGTCTTCAACAATCACAACTCCCATTAAGTAAGCTGCCAAAACAAGGCAAACACTGTAAATGAATGTGAAGCTTGAAGCGTCGGAAGGTCGGACCTGTTTGTGACCACCAACAGGCCTAACGATGAACATGAGAGCAATGACTACCATTGTAGGCCCAACTGCAACCATGAAGATTATCGACGCGTGATCTGGAGAATTTATCAGTGCATTTACTTGAGTCAATATTGCACCACCCAAACCTGAAAATCCTTTAAGTATCCCCACTACTGGACCACGACTTTTCGGGAAGTTTTGCACACATGAAACCAATGCTACAGTATTGAAATAGGTTTCCCCATTTGTTCCGACAAATATAAGAATGCCCATCTGTATAACAAAAACTTTGTCACAATTATACCCTAGGCGCCATAAAATATAGTTCAAAAAGTAGTACTTTTTTTTTTGCCATTCTTGCATTACCATTTACCAACTAGCAATACATCTAGCTGAACCAGAACGGGAAACAAACCTTTTTCATCTATTCATAACTAACTACGTATGAGGAATTAACCTTCGAGCGCAAACGAAAGAAATTAACATAAACGGCGAAAAACTTATTAAAATGGAAATATGAACATATGGTTGCACGTCAAAATTGTCAAAAGAACATGATAGCGCCACCTTTTTAGCAAAAAATTGTTCCCTTTTTTTTTTTGGCTTCTTAAGGTTATTTAGCCTTGAAACGGATTAAGTTTCATGAGTAATCAGAAAATTACGAGCCATGGCGATCCGTGTTTTCTTTGGTTATTGAAGTTATAAGATTAGAGAGATCTACCAGAAGAATTGTTTTATAAATATCTAAGTCATTTCCACTTACTGCGAATTGGTTTTTGACTTGAATGTCACAAAGTATCAGAGTTAGGATCACACGTGATAGGCCAAAGGGCTATCCACCCGCATTCCAACTTCCACATCGCCCATTGGTTTTGAGTTGGATGTCCACAAATCAGTAAATGATACAATTTCAGGAACCCTAAATTAAGTTCTTTAGTCTATACTTTCATGTAAATTCAATAACTCACTTTATTTCAAACCAGTGAATTATATTCTTACAAATTAAAAAGATCGAACTGGTACTAGTTTTAAAAGTATGAACCAAAAACTAACTCAGTTTAGAGAAAGCATGACGCGGACAACCTTCTGTGCGCTGCTAGTGATATTGTCCGCTCGACACTTCTGGGCGTCATGGTTTTAAAAGGCCTTACTAGGGAAGGATTTTTAACAAGAAGAGCACCACACTCCTTCTCACCACCACCAATGTGGGATTGTTTACAACATATATATATAGAGAGAGAGAGAAGAGAGAGAGAGGGGAGAGTATTGGACTTACCACCCACAAAGGAAAAGTAGGTACTCTGTGAGTTACTATGAGCCAAACCAATCCATACCCAACAAAATTTTGAAAAGCACCAACCATTAAAGCTGCCCAAAGAGGTAAAACCTCAGATAAACTCCCAGCTAAGAAACCCAAACTATCACCAAGATCTTTAGCAACACCTAATCTTGCTATCTGTCTTTGATTATAATTCATTGAAGTTTTAATTGCAGGTGAAATACTCCCAAATAAATACCCTATTCCAGAAACAGATTGAACCCACATTGCTGCTACAAATACTAGCCATCTGTTATTAATAAAACTCCCTAATAACTTCCCTTCAAATTCAACCATCACTCTCTATATCAGCTTCTGATTCAAGTACTAATAAATGAAATTCCCCTTCAATAGGAATGAAATGAAATTTGCTTATTTATATGAGGAGTCAAGATACTTGTTTTTCTTTTCAAAAGCATCCTTCAATTACCTTAAAATAACTAAATCCTACTAGTAACCCTGGATTCTAAATTTTTAGCCCCTAAAAACTGTCCTTAAACCATATAATTTGAAAAATGGTTCTCTGCCCGACCCACCATTATTCAGGTTAATATGATCGGGCAGGATATGCATCCATGATGATTTCATGAGCTGGAGTCAAATATCAAATTTGAAGTCGAAATAACCAATTTTCTAAAGGACTGAAAAAGAGGGCCCATTCACAAATTAGTAGTTGTATGTCTCTTTCTACTATTTTGGAATGTCGTTGTCAATTAACGGATTTTCTTATTTTCTAATTCAATAAAAGACCAATGTGGTTTGTCTTAATTTTGTTAAGAGAATTGTAGAGAGATTAGTAGTTGGATAGTGTTTATTGATGACTAAGGGCGTTTCCTTAAAATCCTTTTAAGGTTATCTTTTTGTTGTCCATGTTATAGATGATAGGAAAGTTCATCCATGAACCATATATCTGGAAGGAAATTAAGGTACTAAACATGCAAATAAGCTATCATTGTGGACCACTAACCTATACGTATACATAACATTTATTTTGTGGATCAAATATATTTAGATTACTTATGAAAAATAGAAAATATATATATATATAACTTCAACACGGTGAGAATGTTACCACTTTTTGTTCTGAATCTCAGACAAGTCGTATTTTTACTTACTATCTATATCAACACGTTTTACACCATTATAAATTCCTTGGACTAAAATGATAATTTTGGGTTGAATCATACAAATAGATAAAGAACTTCAAATCAAAATTTAGTAATCAAGGTTATGGGATGGAAAGCATTTAGTCCATGGACTCAAAACTTGGAGCATACCAACCCAATTGGTCAATTATTTTCTTCATTCTTTCCTCTTGTCCTTTTGAATCACCAAAAGCTGTAGTGAAAGGATAGACATAAGTTACCTTCTCAGCCATACATCTATATGCAACCACATCTCCTTTCACCAAAAACTCCACCACATCTTTCCCTAATTTCCCATCATCAAACTCTGCTTGTACATATTTCCCTGTTTTATTTTTCATTTTCTTATATATCAAAATCAATTCAATTCTCAATCACTCCACAAAATTTCACAAAGTTAATTTCATCTTCTTGATTGATTATTATTACCTTGTGGAGTATCTTCAATGACTTGAATCTTTGCATTTTTTTGGGTTTCCATTATTGCTTCTTGCAATTGCTACATAATGTTAAACAACCCACTAATTCAACTCCAAAAAACACAACCATAAAAGAAAAAAGGGATAGAGATAAGTGGTGTTTATTGCTAAGTCATGTGTCTGAGTTGTTTGAATGGCTGACTTGTGTATTGACACGTTTGAGTGGCCGCCTCATAGGTCTGACTCGTCCAAATGGTTGTCTCGTGAGTCGCGAGTCCAACTCGTCCAAATGGCTGACTCGCGTCTGACTCATGTGATTAATGCCTGAGTTAAAGCGATTCTAAGTGTACTCCAGTCTCCAGTTGTCTCAAATATCCTAAAATGACTAAACTATTGCACTCGTGATCGAACTGAGTCAGATTCAGACACATACGAGTCAGATCAATCAAGAGAGAATACCTGAACAGCATTCTCTAAAGCATTCTTAGAAATCACCCATGGAAATGCAAAAGAAGATGATTTCGGATTCGTCGAAACACACCCAGGATTAATAGATGGACATGCTCTAATCTTCCTGTAAAAAAAAATACTAGAACTTTATCGCTCTCTCTTTCTATCAAAATTACCAGTAAAAAAAAAAACAATTGAAAATCATCAAATTATGAACAACCCATGAAAGATTTAGTAATTACCCATTTTCTAATCCAATCTGCAGAGTCTTAGATTGTGAAAATGGAGTAGTGGGAGAATTAGGAAGAGGAAATTGAGACTTCAATGAAGGAATTGCAAGTGAAGGTAATGGAGAATTTAGAGTTACAGTAGCAGCTAGAACAGAAACTAGATTTGAGATAACAACATTTTGGTTCTTCTTCTTTAAATCATCATCATGAGATGAAGAAGAAAGAGAAAAGTTTGAATCTTTTTTTAATTTGGGGGGAAATGAGGGGAAGAGAAATAAGAGATTCAGACTCATTATTTTTTGGAGGGAAGATAAAACTGTTTCTTCATCTCTTTTGTTATCCTTTTCTATTCCAAGTATTTTCTATCATTTTCATATTGGCCTAAATACCCCCCATGAAATATACATCCTAGTTGAATATTGTTAGTAAAAATCCAGTGAAGTTAAGGGCTTTTTAGGTGTTTACAATTATATTTCTCTCTCTCTCTCTCTACTTGTTATCTTCTTTTGAGTCTCCCTCTTTCTCTCTCTCTCTCTCTCTAGAAGTAGTGTGGGTGAAGATGATGTGTTACGAGAAGTTATACCTTCAAAACCCTAGAAATGGATTCTACTCTCTCCATTGCTTACCATCTTTTGCCCTTTCCACCAAAAGAAATCACTTGTCTTTTCTAAGACCCTTTTCTAACCCTAGAAATGGGGTTGTTTTGAAGAAATTATGCTCGTGTTCAATTTCGGACGAATCTTCTATCGAGAATGCTAGAATTAAAGTGGTTGGGATTGGTGGTGGTGGAAATAATGCTGTTAATCGGATGATCGGAAGCGGTCTTCAGGTTTGATTTTAAACTCATTAGGGTTTATCTCTTTTTCGTTGAGCATTTTGAGGTTCTATCTCTTTTCTTTTGGGAATTAGGGTTTATTTGTTTGGTGGGAGTCATTAATTGGGTGATTATTGATAGTGATAGGAAACTAGGTTTTAATTTGGGATTTATTGTTGAGATGAGAGTGAGATGATAATGGCTAATATGAACTTGACCTCACATCTAGGTAAAGAAAAAAATTAGCAGTTATTATTGATGATATCATAAAAAAAAAAATTAATTCTGCACACAACAAACAGTGATTGCACTGATACCATTTGTAATGCCCCAAGTCTTAGCAGTAATCGATATTGTCCCCACTTTTGACACCCAGACCCACCTCTATTGGTATAGGGTTTTGGTCCTTGCGAAGGCTCCACGAGTCAACCGAAAGGCTTCGACACTTACTAAGCTTGAGCGAGCAAGTATAACGCAGATTCTGGATGATCCCCTTAGATTATCAAATGTTCGATGTGGAACCTAAAACAGAATCCGAGTGTGAATTTTGTACTATTTTTGTTTTTTTTTTTGTTTCTACTCAGCATTTGATGTCATTCTCTCTGTCATTTGTTACTTGAATACAATTGTCGCGATGGAGTTTCTGACTAACTATTGTGTTTGTTTTATTAAGTAAACTTAGCTAATTGTAGAAGAGGCTTGTTTGGTCGAAATATGTCTATTCCTGTTTATGCTCATGCTTGTTTCTTGTTTCAAGTGTCTGAAGATTATAGTTTGATGTTCAGGGGGTTGATTTCTACGCTATAAATACAGATTCCCAAGCCTTATTTCAGTCAAGTGCAAAGAAACGAGTCCAAATTGGGGAACAATTAACTCGCGGTTTAGGTATGAAGTTTTTCAATTTAATACTACAACCATCTAATAGTTATTTTTCAAGAAACAACCTAGATCTCCTCCGTTTTATGTGTCTATCTTTGTACTATGGAGTGAACTTCTCCTGTACTTGCTCTCTGTTCTTATTGACTGACAAGTCTTTTGTTCAGGAAAACAGGTACTGGGGGAAATCCAGAGTTAGGTGAACAAGCAGCTGAGGAATCACAAGCTGCAATATCCGAAGTCCTTACTGACTCTGATCTTGTTTTCATTGCTGCTGGAATGGGAGGTGGCACAGGATCTGGGGCTGCCCCGGTAGTTGCTCGATTGTCCAAAGATGCTGGTTATTTAACTGTGGGAGTAGTCACTTACCCATTCAGTTTCGAAGGTCGGCGAAGAGCTGTTCAGGTTTGCTGTCTATAGATTTATCCGAAAGAAAATATTTCTCACTCTCCAGTTTATGATACGGGTTAAATCTAAAAATCAATTTACATTTTTACGTTTACTTCAACAGTTTATTCACCCAACATGATATTTTCTTACTCTCTCGCAATTTTGTCTACCAGTTACCATTTTATCTCCGGGTACTTGTTCTCACTAGTAGGTAGAGTAGGGTGTTTCAGCATTGAGCTTAGGTAAGTAGATGGGATCGGTCACTCCGCCTGAGAAACTCGGAGATCGTGTTCGGGGTAGGTAAATATATGAGCGTATATCATATCACATTATTTATAAAAGGTGGTGAAGACGCGGCCAAGATACTCGGTTCAGAACATTTGGATCGTGGATTCACACTTGTCTCTAACCAAGCTGACTCAGCCCTTAAATGCCTAGCTCCTTAATTTTATTCCCAGGCCACAGATTGTTAATGATATATTATTTGCTAATTGACGGTTTTTAACTATTTACCACATTCATCCTCAATAACAGCAGAATGTAAATGTAGTCCGAGTGTCCGACTTGATATACCAATATTCGTATATGGCTTGCTATATTTGGTAAACAATGTATACAAAATTTTCATAGTTTCTAACTCGTGCAGGCTTTGGAAGCAATTGAAAAGCTACAAGCTTCAGTAGACACTCTAATAGTCATACCAAATGATCGGTTGCTTGATGTAGCACCTGCACAAACACCTCTCCAAGATGCTTTCCTTTTAGCTGATGATGTTCTTCTCCAAGGTGTGCAGGGAATTTCTGATATTATAACTGTAAGCTTCTCTGAACAAACTTTTAGATACAAACCATTATCATGTATGGCTAGATATGAACCTTTAAAGTATCGCTAATGATGATCCAGATTCCAGGCTTAGTGAATGTGGATTTTGCGGATGTGAAAGCTGTAATGAAAGATTCTGGAACTGCAATGCTTGGAGTTGGGGTTTCAACTGGGAAAAATCGAGCTGAAGAAGCAGCACTACAAGCAACCTCAGCTCCATTAATTGAAAGATCAATCGAGCGAGCAACAGGCGTGGTTTATAATATTACTGGTGGCAAAGACCTAACTTTACAAGAAGTAAACAGAGTTTCACAGGTAATTATGGCCTGTCTCTCTCTAATGCAACACTCGTCGTCCTAATATCAGCTATATTGTCCTCGATTTGTGCACCACCTAGACCTGTCACCCGCTAGCCTAGTTGTTACAAGATTTTCCCTTGGCATGGGTCTACCAAGACCACCCCAGGCTTATCCACCTGACTAATCTAGGGGCCAGACCCTCCCAAAAGAGGCATAGCCAATATGTAAGACAAGTTGTTATGCTATAACCCGAATCCTGAAGGTCTTTCTAGGCAATGTGGGACTAATCGCAGATGAAATTTTAGTTTCATGCCTCTCATTGAGCATTTGGAGTTAAGCCTTTAGTAATGTATGATCTTCTTGATTATGCAGATTGTTACTAGCTTGGCCGACCCTTCTGCAAATATAATCTTTGGTGCTGTAATTGACGATAGATACAACGGAGAGGTTCATGTCACCATTATCGCCACCGGGTTTTCTCAAACATTCCAAAAATCACTATTGATGGATCCAAAATCATCCAAGCAGGAAACAGAAGCTGCTAAAAAGAATGATTCATTGCCTGTAAAAACAACAGCCGGTCGATCATCAATATTTCCTGGTAGAAGACATGTTTTCTGATTCAGAAGCAAACCCAAATTCTTTACGCAAGTGTTCTCGGTAGGCCTTGGTAGTCTATCCGTGATCTTTTTCTTGTTTTTCTGATGTTCTCTTTCAGAGTTAGCTTCGAGTTTTGTGTGTTTCGGAACTTCTATCTGTTTCGTTTTGTCTACTAAAAAGAAAAGCCTGAAACATTTTGGTCTAATTCTAAGCTGTCTTTCCTATAAGCCCCAGTACCTTTGGGTTTCACGGATTCAAGCTAACCGGGATTGCTATGCTTTTTGTGTGGATCAAGAGTTCAAGACCTACCCAACAAGCAGATCGTTACCCTTTTCCTTTGTATCAAGGCTACCCAACAAGAAACTTTGCTGCTTTGGGCCGGGTTTTGGATCTAAGTAGACCCGGGTCGGGTAAAGGGATCCAAGTTAGAAATGATTGGTGTTTGAATATAAATTCTTATTGGGTTAAGATTGGGATCAATCATTGGATCCTTATCACCCAATTGAACCTCATCTTGCATGCGTGATTATTCTATCCCCATAATCTATAGAACAATCTTAGCCGTTGGATGAGAAGGCTCAACAATTTGGCTAACGACATGTCATCCACCCAATCTTTCTCCTTCCACTTTTTCATGGTGGTTTAGAACTTAACTTTTGCCCTCTAAGAAGAAAAAACAGCTGGATGATGAATGACCAAAAGTATTCATTGTTCGTTGAATCTTATGTGGCAGATTTTCCACCTTCTTCACCTATCCATTTTATTTTAACAAAAAGTTTGGGAATTTTAGGGTTACCCTCCTAGCAAATACAACATGGGAGTGGGAGCTTAATTTTCCCCCTTATGACAAAAATCCTCTTGGTATAGAGGGAGAGCGAAAAAAAAAAAAAGATGGACTATAAAAACATGATGGGTATATCCGTCATTATACATGTGTGAACGGCACATCTACGAACCAAAGCAGTCTACTAGGTTTGTAAAAGATGGAAGAAAGTTCATATTTTTCATATTTTTTCTCGCATTAAGTAAAAAAGTGTACCAAAATATATTAAGGATATGTAAAAGTGAATTTCGCTATTTTGGACATATGATGTGGACGAATCGAAATCCACTCGTCTAAGTTAATGCTAATGGACCTACTAATAATATTTATATAACATAATTTGATAAGACAAGCTAATATTGACATTCATTGATGACAGCTTTTAAGTTAATTCTTTCAAAGTTTCAAACTCTTAACCAATAATTAATTCATTTATTAGACTAATCCTTCTCATGGTTTAATTTCTCCATTTAATATTATAGTAATCATAGGCCTGAGATTCTGCCACGTATGACTTGCAAGAACATTCCACTTGGCAGAAGTAGGAGTGCAAAAGAAAACTTGAAATGAAAGTAACCCTAAAAAAATGAGGCATTAGAATGAGAGGGTTAGATGAACATAAAGAAGAGCCTACCATTAATGACCTTTAAACCTTTATTCCTTCTTGATGACGCATACAATTAGATTATTAGTCTATTAATATATCTAAAGACTTGATTTTTATTATGTGCTTTTTGTTTTTTTGAAGATAAAGTGCCAATTTTACATGATCAACGTTCTAAGTTCATGGTGTTTTGTGGTGTTTTTAAAATGTTATTTCTCGTGTAAAATACTTTAAGTACGAACATTATGTATAAGAAATTACATCTACGGCGGTGTTCCCTTATATTCTCTTCCGGTTATGAAATCTAGCTTGGAATCGAAATTGACTCGCTCAGACAAGTTAGATTTAAGATCATTATCTCTTATATTGTTCGCGTGTCTAAATAGTATAGATGTTTTAACCAAAAAGTAAATAAATTAAATCAAATTCAGATGATGATTTAGTTTTAAACAAGTCAGAGTCAATCTACTGAAACTCAAATACACGAAAATACAAACACCACATCAACAAATGTAAGTAGACTATAAAGTTTAAATGGGACACCAATATACTGAGATGTCACTTCGTTTTAGATGATTAAGTTCGTAAGAGCTCAAATCAAGAACAAAAGTTCAAACCACATAGTATCTCGTTTTATCAGAGACACCATCAAGATGTCTGGTCCGAGCTAAAGATAGCTGCAATCACAACTTTCAAGGGCTTAGAAAATTAGGTTAACAACCAAATATTCAACACCCACCTCCATTTCTAACCACCTCCATTTCTAACATGATAAGAAAGAATTTGGTCTCACGGTTTAAAATAATCTAATAGAGAGAATTAAAGTGTTTGAGACACCTATGGTACACGAAACTTGGGCGTGAGATATCAATTTCCTCAAATAATTATAAATATTATTTGAAGTTGATTTTGGTGGGAAATGACATAATTAGCACTTAAATGTTCTCTCTTTATTTGGTATATTGGTAGTTTTTTTATACTAACTTAATTGTTTTACTTTGGTATTGGAATTTATTTTGTGTCTTGGTTGAACTTTTTGCCAACATCTAAGGCCCATTATGTAATTTTATATAATTAGATTATTGCGTATTAAGTTGGCTATTGTTATTTTAGTCACTTTAGTCTAAATGTGCGTCTTAATAAAATAAGAAGTTAAATATCATTTAGTTTCTAACATTTAATAGAACAACCTAGAATTTGGATATCCTATTTTGATTTTCATTGAGATTTTATATACGGTAACATTATTCAAATATACCAAAACATTAATATAAAACATTAGATGGAGACAAGTATGATTTTAATAGATAATCTAATTAATTGTAATCTCTAAGCACTTAAAGAAAAAATAAACACGGTTTGGACACTGTAAGTTGTTGTACATTACATTTTACGGTCACCACTCTTTGGTGTAGCGGTTGAACACCCCTCTTAAACCTATGAGGTCGTGGGATTGAGTCACGGTGGAAACAGTTTGCCATCAAGATTTATCCCATGTAATTTAGGCTATAAATAAAGTAAATTATGTAATAAATTTGTCGGGCTTTATTTCTTTCGTGTTATCGGGTTTTAGGCCTCTTTCATCCATGGTTTAACTTAGGCGGTTATTGTGAGTATCACATCTCAATGATGTATCAATACCTTGTAACGACTAATGTAGATCGTAGTCGAATTCTCAAAAAGAAAAATGACATTTTTACACCTTTACTGCTTTACTCTTGTTTTGTTGATTGCTTCTTTTTCTTATTTTTATTGTTCATTCAAGACGTTAAACAATTGTCTCTGTTTCTTTAAATTATCAAATTTCTAGAATTATATTTCGATTCTTGTTAAAATATCAAATTCTTTTATTAAACTGAAAAACTCAATACAGAAGGTCGCGGCTTTGGGGAATAAAGAAAAATCTTTGGGGAATAAATTCTCCGGGGAATTCATGTTTCTTTGTGAAATCTCTAGGGAATATTTTTTTTTATGGGGAACACAATTTTTGTTTATAACTTACACCTCTTTCTTCTTCCCCTCTTCTTTCTTCTTCCGTCTTCTTTCTTCTTCTCCGGAAATATTTTTTTATTCATCTCATCTTTTTTCCTTCTCTATCACTTCTCTTACTTATCTTCCCCAAATCTCAAATACATACTAATCTTATTTCTTTAAATTCTACAACAAAGTTAGAGAGATAAAGAGGAAAAAAACATTCTAAACTCTATAAATCATCAATCAAAATATTTTGAAGTTCTTAATACATCTTCCATGGGATGTCCAAAACAAGTTTCTTCCTCCATTAATCCTCCCCAAGATAAACACATTATAAATCCTAAAAGTCAATTAATTTTGAAACCCTAAAACATATTCACTTCCAAACATATTAGGTTGTTCTCCTATGTTTTTAGGGTTTAGTGATTAGAAGAAAACAAAGTTTTGATAAACATGAAGAAAAGAAGAAACTTGGAAAGAGTTTAGGGTTTAGAACCTAGAAAGATTTTGTTTAAATTTATAAAAGTTGATCTTCTAAAAATTTAGTTTGTTTAACTCTAAAATTGGGAGCCTTATAACAACAAATAGATATAAAAAAAAAGTCAATCTCGGTTGACCAATTTTGTAGAGAATTCTTATTCTCCAAAGATTTTTTTTTTATTCTCCAAAACTGCGGCTATACAAAAGTATCATAATTTAGTTTTGTCCCTTCAGTATGATATATTAGTGTTTTTGCTCGATAAATCAAATTCAGATGAATTCGATATTTTAGGTGTGTCTACAATCAAAGATCAAGATGTATCACACATTCACACGTGTATCACAGGGTAGAAAAGATGTGTGTTCGAGGAAATAAAATGAACGGTAGTAAAGAGCTTACACGTGTGATGACGTGGAATTTTCGTCAGGTTGAGGTCATCCGAGTCAGACAAAAGCATCGAAAAAGAAAGAAATGACTAGGCTACCTACTGATGACCTAATCACTTAACTCTCAGCCTGGGTTGTCAACCCAGGGTAATGAATAAACAATTGCCACTGACTCAATGAAATAATTACTAAATTGTCATTGTCTGAAATTTATTTATCTCAGTTTCAATTCTAATCCAACTACTTCTGAGTTATTAATTTCTGATCCTTGTTTTTTTCTTTCTTGTTTCTTTTTCACGAGTAAAGAAAGCTTTGGAAGGTGGTTTAAGTGATGGGTAGAGATGATGACAGAAAGGTACCTGCTTTTGTGTACTATCCTTATCAGTACTTGACATCTCAGTACTACCTTCCTCTCATCTTAACACTTGGATCATTTCTTTCAACCTAATTTTTCTACTTTTATCTTTTTTTTTTTTTCTTGAACAAATTCTCTAGTTTTTTTGTTTTCCAATTGATATAAATCAAAGAGTTTTCTTTTGGTTAATTTTGTACATAAACTGCAAGAGATCGTATAAGAATGATATACACAGATTGAGAAAACTGAAGCAGATATCTACTCTTTGTCAATCGTGAACAATACATTTTCTCTTTTTTTTACTCGGTACAACACCTATATTTTTTATGATGATCTAAGAGCATAGTACAATGAGCTAATTCGTGTCATTTGTGGTATGTTTAAAAGATATCTTCATGTAGAATTTAAGAAACTAGGACAAAGCTTCGTGAACCAACTCATTTGGACATAAGAAAAAGTAGGTGATAAATTTCATTTTTTGAAATTTGTTTGAAAGTATTTCCAACTCATCCACTGGACCATTTATCTACGACTTCGTGCATCTTATACCAAGATTCTTTTAGTTCTTAAT
>BEHA01050443.1:25294-44728 GCA_002897215.1 Eschscholzia californica subsp. californica | reverse complement strand
TGAATGGGGATAGACATGTAACTACAGCCAAACAAGCTGGATTCCATGAAGACAAAAGAACATAACAGCACCTTGAGAGGTTTAATCATGGGGCCTGGCATTAGATGCCTCCTCAACTCCCCTTCTTTGAAAAAGTCATTTTTGATATATTAATTTTTCATCAAGGTCATTTTTGTCAATTACCATTAGAACCATAGATTAGATAGATATCTATCTTGTGGAACTTGGACACTTCCATGGATAGTGATGTAAAGGTAAAGGATGTGATTAATGCCTACTAGGGGAGTACCATTTTCACCCCTCAAACTTTTGGTATATAATAATTTTGTATTGCTCGAAAAACTTTAAGATTTGGGTTATAGGTACGTTCTCAAACTTGGTGAGTCCGAAAGTATTTTTGAATGAATTTATAGAGAGAAAGCCTAAATTTTAGATTTTATGTGCGTTCTCAACCTTAGTAGGTCTCGAAGTATTTCCGAGTTAGACTTCTTGGACAGAATGTTTGAATTGCGAGTTATAGGTGAGTTCTTAAACTGAACGAGTCTCAAGTTATTTTAAATTTAGTTGTTAGAGTAAAGAACAAATTACATTCGTGTTGAATTTGAGTGTGGGTGTAAAAAGGGAGACAATATATAGATACAAATACCTTATGTGTTATTGATCATTTATTATATAATAAAATAAAAATGAAATTAATTTAAGATTTATTTTATTATTATTGGTGGATAGATAAAGATAATGGTCAGTGCTAGCAGACATTTTCCCACCATATTATTCTCATCCTTGCTTTCCTTAAGATTCTTCTACAATTTCACCAGAGCAGGTGCCCATGAATCTAATCTTTTTCTTCTTCATCTTCTTCTCTGTTTCTTCAACTACCCACAAAAACTTGATCTTACAAACTGTCTCTTGAATTGTCTTGGGTTTAATTATGCTTGGGGTTCTTGTTTAATAACTAAATTTTAAATATTTGTGAAGTGGGTTTGTTCCTATTCTCATTCTAGTAGTATTTTGAGATTATAAGTTATTAGCAGTTAACTTGGAAAGTTGTTTTAGTTCTCTCTCTCTCTCTCCTCTCTCTAGAAGTATAATTCTTTTCTTTTTTTCGAGTGTTGGTTGTCTCTTATCTTCCTCAATTATTGATGTTCTAGGATTCTCTGTTAGTTCCTTTTTAAAAAAGGGTTTTAATAAGCAATCTCTTTATTTGTACTGATCTTGGTGACAAGGGTTTTAATTTATTTCCCTTTTTCTTAATCTTAGGTAACTTGGGTGTTTGATTTTTTGGTGACTTAGTCATTTTTAGTAGGTTTTGATTGTGGGTTCTTTATCTACTTCCTTATTTGCTCTAAAAGTGGGAAAATTTCTGTTTTTTGATACTATCTTTCATGGGTAATTTGTAAGATCTATATGAACTTGGTCATAAATGGTGGATTTATGGAGAAAATTGTTGATTTCATGGCTTCTTGGTTGGGTTTTGATTTCATTTTGGATCTTTTGGTATATGGATTCTAATGCATTTGAAAAAAGGAAAGAAACCCTAGCTAGTATGTGTGATGAGAGAGCAAGGATGTTACAAGATCAATTTAATGTTAGTATGAATCATGTTCAAGCTTTATCAATCTTGGTCTCAACTTTTCACCATGGAAAGAATCCTTCTGCTATTGATCAGGTACTCTAATCTTCCCAATTGCCGCCCTGCCGCCTTTTATACTTGTTGTAGTGTTTGTTTATGCTTGTCTGTCACTCTAATAGAGCTTGATTACCTAAACTAGAACTAATTTTCATGAAGTTCTCTCCTAATAATATTGGGTTTGTGCTCTGCTTGTTTCAGTCTAGAGCTAGATTTGAGTGTTGTGATATGCTTGTGTTAGTTTTGAGCTAGATTTGACTGTTGTTCTTATGTTTATTTGTCTCTACAAAATCTTTCCAATTACAGCCGACGTTTGCAAAATACGCGGAAAGAACTGCATTTGAGAGGCCACTTACGAGCGGAGTGGCTTATGCGGTTAAAGTACTTCACTCCGAAAGAGAACAATTTGAGAAGCAACAAGGATGGACTATCAAGAGGATGGATACATTAGAACAAATTCCGGTTCAAGAAGACGAGTATGCATCTGTTATACCCGAACCATCTCCTATCCAAGAAGAATATGCCCCTGTCATCTTCGCTCAAGATACCATTGCCCACGTTGTTTCTCTCGATATGCTGTCAGGAAAGGTTTAAACTCTCTCTCCCTCTTTCTTTCTCTCTCACGGGACGTATGTGTTCTGTTCCATATGTTCCAAATGTGAGATTGCGCGGAAAGTGAAATGCAAATTCTCTGTTTTCTATTTAAGTCATTTCGTTATTTCCATGTTTATGTTTTTCTACCATTGAATTAAAAAGTTGCTTTTTTATAGGAAGATCGAGAAAATGTCTTGCGTGCAAGAGCATCGGGGAAAGGGGTTCTTACTGCTCCATTCAGACTACTAAAAACTAATCGTCTAGGAGTCATACTCACCTTTGCTGTTTACAAAACAGAACTCCCACCAAATGCAACCCCAAATGAACGAATCCAAGCAACCGATGGGTAAGTTTTCATATAAAGTCATAACTTAGCTATTTAACAAGTATGTCCATCTAACATATCTTTATTGTTCATTATGATTTGTTTATTTACGAAATTGAAATCCGATAAAAGGGAACGATGCGAGATTAGCCTAATGGTTTGCTACTTACTAAACCATGCAGGTATATCGGTGGAGTCTTTGATATAGAATCACTTGTAGAGAAGTTACTTCATCAACTTGCTAGCAAACAAACAATCCTTGTGAATGTCTATGACACCACTAACTTCTCAGATCCGATTAGCATGTATGGTTCAAATGTGACAGATGATGGAATGTACCACATTAGCTCGCTTAACTTCGGAGACCCGTTTAGGAAACATGAAATGCATTGCAGGTACCTATCTCTCTCATATATCTACATATGTGTGTGTGTGATAATGTGTTGAAAATTTTCTCTTTTTGGAACAGATTTAAGCAGAAGCCACCGTGGCCGGTGGAGGCCATGGGTTCGTCAATCTCTGTCCTCATAATCGTATTCCTTATCACGTATATATTCCATGCGACAATGAACAGGATTACGAAAGTTGAGGATGAGTATCAAGAGATGATGCAGCTCAAAAAACGAGCAGAGGCTGCAGATGTTGCGAAATCGCAAGTAAATAACGTTTTGATTTCCTTAGCTAAAGTTTTTATATTCGAATTTGCAAATGTTAATGGGTTATTTTCGTGCAGTTTCTCGCCACTGTTTCTCATGAGATCAGAACCCCCATGAATGGTGTTCTAGGTATTTCGAAAGTACTACTATTGTTATTATTTTGGATGTTCAAATGTTCGATTTTTGGTTCTAGAGACATTTTTTACTTATTTCGTTTGGTTTTCAGGGATGTTACAGATGCTCATGGACACAGAACTAGATATAACACAGCAGGATTACGTTAGAACGGCACAAGGTAGTGGAAAAGCTCTCGTTTCTCTTATTAACGAGGTTTTAGATCAAGCAAAGATTGAATCGGGTAAGCTTGAACTTGAGGCTGTAAGGTTTGATGTTCGGTCAATCATGGATGACGTTTTATCACTTTTCTCGGGGAAATCCCAAGACAAAGGCGTAGAGGTAGGAACTCGTTTCATCTTTCAATCTTAGTTTCTCTATTTATGAAGTTTTTGGTCTAATCTGTTCTTCGAAATCCAGATAGCGGTGTATATCTCGGACCGAGTTCCTGATGTTCTAATTGGTGACCCTGGGAGATTTCGCCAAATTATTACAAATCTCATGGGAAACTCAATCAAGGTAAGTTCGATCATAATTAAAATCCGAAAAGGACAACTTGAATACCCGGATTCATAACTGATTTCTAGAATTATTCATGGTTCAGTTCACGGATAGAGGACACGTTCTTGTCACTGTCTATCTTCTTGAGGAAGTGATAAGCTCGATAGATGTCGAAACTGAAGCATCATCAAAGAACACTCTAAGCGGCTTCCCTGTCGCAGATAGACGCCAAAGTTGGGGAGGCTTTAAGAATTTTAGTCATGAAGGAACCACTTCTTTGAACGGATCACCGACTTCCTCAGAGCTTATAAATTTAATTGTATCGGTCGAAGATACAGGAGTTGGTATCCCTGTAGAATCCCAGTCTCGTGTTTTCACTCCATTTATGCAGGTTGGCCCGTCCATATCAAGAACTCACGGAGGCACAGGTATCGGATTGAGTATAAGCAAGTGTCTAGTTGGTCTCATGAACGGCGAGATCGGGTTTTCGAGTGAGCCCCATATAGGGTCAACTTTTACCTTCACTGCTGTCTTCACCAATGGTCGGTCCAATTCAAACGAATTCAAGAATCAGCAAATTATTAACGAACCCACCTCTGTGTCTTCTGAGTTTCATGGAATGAGTGCAATGGTTGTAGACTCTAGACTCGTCCGAGCAAAAGTGACAAAATATCATCTCCAAAGAGTAGGTATCAGTGTTATCATAGTTTCCGATCTAAACCAAGGATTATGTCAAATTTCGAGCAAAACATCGACAATCAACATGGTCCTTGTCGAGAAAGAATCATGGGAAAAAGACCAAGAATTGGCAACTCAATTTGCGAACAAACTAAAGGACTCTAATCTTTTGAATCCTCCTAAACTATTTCTTCTTGGGAATTCCCCGAGTTCTACGAAAACAACATCGGGGAAGTTTAGTGGTTATACCCCGACAGTAATTATGAAACCCCTTAGAGCAAGTATGCTAGCTGCATCTCTGCAACGAGCTATGGGTGTCGGTAACAGAGGTACTCCTCGAAATGGGGGGACACCTCTTCTTCCGCTTAAAAATCTTCTCAAAGGTAAACAAATGTTGGTTGTGGATGACAATAATGTGAATCTTCGAGTGGCTGCTGGAGCTCTAAAGAAATATGGAGCGACAGTAGAATGTGCAGATAGTGGTAAAAAAGCAATTGATATGCTTAAACCACCTCATCATTTCGATGCTTGTTTCATGGATATTCAGATGCCCGAGATAGACGGGTAATATGAGCAACATTTTCGGTGTTTAATTTTAATTACCCTTCACTTCTACTTTTATCATTTTGTTTTCTTATTTGATTCATGTTAAACATGTGTTTTTCTCTCAGATTTGAAGCTACAAGAAGGATTCGAGAAATGGAACATGACATTAATGCTCGTCTTCAGCGTGGAGAGATACCTCTTGAGACTTATGGGAATAACTCGAATTGGCATGTTCCAGTTTTAGCCATGACCGCAGATGTGATCCAAGCAACACATGAAGGATGCTTGAAATCTGAAATGGATGGTTATGTGTCCAAACCATTTGAAGGAGAACAATTGTATCGGGAAATTGCTCGTGTTCTCAAGTCATCCCAAACAAAAAGCACCCAATTAGATAGCAAGGAACGGACTTCATGAGAATATTAACCAACGGTGACTATTCTCCCAACGCGATAAGGTGCCTAACTATGTTCCGTGGTGTCCCAAGGTAAGCTCTCTTAGCTTTGCTCAATTTCTTAGGCTAGCTCGCGCTAACACACGCGCCCGCACACACATGTTATATGAATTAACACCCATATAGTCACTTCAACTTGGCGATTCGTTACTGATTTTTTATCTACTATTTTTGAAGTTTGTAGTGAGAAAGAGAGAACGAACGAACATACAAACTTGCGGTCTCAGACTTTTGTACTTTTCGAGAAGATAGCAAGAACTTTTCGCAGTTAATCATCTCATTAGACTAAGAACATACATTCATTCGGTTTGATGGCTTGAATTCTTATTTTCATGTGAAGAAGATCCTTCTTAAGATGTGGTGGTGGGCATGGTTGGGGCTTCTAATTTATAAGAAACAGAGACCAATGGGGATGAAATTTATGTTGTTTTTGTGATATTTTGGGTTAGAATGGACATTAAAACTCTAGAGAAAAGCTCAATGTTAGAACAAATTTAGGTTTCTCCATAGAGATTCAATTTTTTTTTTCTTATTTTGAAAATCAAGTTTGTATTTACAGAGGTTGATGTAGTTCAATGCAGATACACAATATATATTATTTTAGGCCTACCGGCGACTTGGGCAGGCCCTGTATATATTATACTGGTTTCTCTTTTTTCTTTCTTCTACTTCTTTACTCTTCCTCTTTACCCACCTCTCCGCACGGACTCACGGGCTAATGAGCTCATGGGCTTCGAAATTAGGTATGTGGGAAGCCCGTTTTTCGGGTGGATGTATCCTTTTTTTGACACCTTCATCAATTGAATGCAGTCCATATTTGTGCTAGGTCTTACATTCATATTAACTGGTTGATGAGAGATTCAAATTTGTTTATATCACAAAAGTGAGAGGTTCAAATTTGTTTTAGTAAGAAATAAAAGAACGAGGGACAACAGAGAAATAAAGACAATTCATAAGAATGACAGAGAAATTAGATGCAGTCTACAGGGACTTTAAACGAAAATCTATTTTAGTCAACTTTAAAAATTTATTTTCAGTAGAGGGACCCACCCACGTCTCCACTCTCGACCATTAACACCCAATTTTACGGGTCGGGTAAGCCCGTCTAGAGCTCATGTGCCCATAAACCTTTCATGGCTGGGGATGTCTCGTTCAAGTGGCGGGCTCGCGGACCGTTTTTTCGGCCGAAGTCGATTGATGACTTGATCGGTTCGATTTCGACTTATGATTTAACCAAGCCGTCATTAATTGGTTTGGCTTCAACATGACCCTAAATGATCGGCAATCAACCGTTGCTCACCCCTAACTGTTGGAAATTTCCTATGAGGGGTTGCCTAAATTGACGTTAGGAGAAGTGTTTAGGGCAGACACTGTTTGTTTCCTTGTCGTCAAAGTCAATATAGAAGGGCATAATTGTCCATACAAAATTCTTTCTGGTCTCATTTACTATATACAGCCCTTTGGCGCGAGGCAGGAAGTCGATCTTCTTCTTCTACTCTCTTTCTCTCTCTAGAATTTGACGTTTCTCTTTCTAGATCTAGGGTTTCTCTCTCTCTCTCTTCACAGAAAAAATGGATGCCATTGATTCAGCCGTCGATCCGTTGAGAGAGTTCGCTAAGGACAGTGTTCGTCTCGTCAAAAGATGCCACAAGCCTGATCGCAAAGGTAAACATTTCGATCAATTCTCTTAGATCTATCTCTTCTGCCGATCAGATGATTCAAATCCCTATTTTTTTTTTAGGGTTTTTATGTTGAATCGGAAGTTTATTATCTTTGATTATGGTTTTTGATGTAGAATTCACAAAGGTGGCTTTCCGTACGGCTATCGGATTCGTTGTGATGGGATTCGTAGGGTTTTTTGTGAAGCTGATCTTCATTCCTATCAACAATATCATCGTCGGATCTGGTTAGGTAAATTTCTTTTGCTCTGTTTCTTCTTCATTTCACACAATTGGAATTTCGGCATGTATGCTAGAATTTAACTGTGTCTCCAATCTGATGCCTGGTGAGTGATGATGTACGATTAGGTTATAGTTTCACTCTATGATTTCAACCATGCTTGGAAGTTTTGTTAGTTTTAATGAAATTTGTTGAATTTTTCTATGTACTGAAATCCTAGTTACGTTATTGTTAAAATAGTCTCCCATTTAGACACAAAAGCCTTAATAGAGATTGAATTTGCCCCAATTCTTTCTTTTATCTCAAAGATATACCAGATGATTATGGGCACTTCTGCTAAAAATCCAATGACCCTTTTACATGCTCAGGAACTACCCAAGTCATGTTTCCCTATGATCTAAATAAATTTCAAAAAATTTTGCTGTCCGCAACAATGTTTTAAGAAACTTTCAAGGCGTACGCGCCGAGGCGAGGTGGTCACAAATGCCTCGAGGCGTACGTGTTTGAACTCGAGACTAAAACGATTGCATTTGAAGTCACCAGTTGTTTTTGAGTTGTAGGGCAGCACAGAATGATTAGTATTTTGTTTATTAAACACTTAGGACTTTATATATTACGGTAGTAAAGTATGAAAACTATGCTATGTTCTTACATAATTGATACCATTTTTCTTCAAAAAAGTAAATAGGTTATGCATTTTATGTAATAAGATGTACGCCTCGCCTTGCGAGAGCAAACCGCCTTGAAGCGTAAAAATGTATTTGGTCTGGAACTTATTATTAAGGCATTGATGTGTTTTTGTTCTTTCAGAATAAGGTATGTGTGTGCGGGTCTAATTTGTCCCTAAATCTTCTTACACTCTCCAATAGCATAATGGTTGGGTGTTGAGTTTTAGTTAGACACTTTTAAGTTGAGATGATTAAAGGTACATTTCTTTTGGTTAGATGACAACACTCTTGTAACTCAGTGTGCAAATCCTCGTCTTTCTTGTTAGATGTAGACATATTGCCACTTAGAAACTATTAATTTATTGCATCTGCCCTCTAATGAAAATTTCCGATTTGTTTGTTAATATTATGTCTGCTAAATGTTTCATAAAGTTATTTTTCTTTACCGAACACCTAAAAATGCATAGCGAAATACTGTTTTTTCTTCTACTTTCTTCAAACCCATTTTAATCATAGTTAGAAACATGAATTGGTACTGTACCAAATCTGGAGCAAAAACCTAACCTTCATGAATGAAACAAGTTTATAAAGGAAAACAGTAGTAGATAGTACTAAATAGTATAATGTAAAGGCGAGTCTTCTTTCCTTGCACATTCACATCATAATTTATAAAGACCACTAAACTTTAGTTATATGTACTAAGTCAATAACTTAATCACGCCCCTAGTTGGAAAACGATCTAAACCTAGAAATATGAATTAGAATTTGGAGCATGTCTAGAATGGTTGGTTATTCCTTGTTCTTGGAATGACATATTTTGGTTTAGATGGAGAAAGTGTCATATTCTCTCTGCCCTTTCCTCTTTTTCTCGAAAGCTCCTTGGATTGAAGGCTGATATGTTTTTTATTTTGAAAATGCAGGAATTTTGTAGTTGAAAAGTCAGCCGGCCAGGTTTGATTAGAAAGCGACCAATGGAAAAAACTTTGTTACAGAGGAAGGAGATACAGTATTAAACTTGTTTTTAGTTTTTGTTTTTATGTACGAACACCCACCTTAACCGAGTCCCGAAAGTGTTTTATTTTGGAAATGATGTTATTTTCAGAATTTAGTTTTCATTAATTCATTTTGATTTAGGTTATAATCTCAATTTCATTATTCTTAGTAAAGGTGTGGAATATGAACTCTAGCACTTTTTTTATGTTTGACTGTTGAAAAACCTATTCAAAATTCTAGTTTTAGAAACTGCCTAAAAATTGCCACAATGAATAGGGGTGTTCGTTGGTTCGGTATCCGGTATTTTGGTGTCATCCATTACCAAACCACTCATGGTTTGGTTAGTGATTTTTCAAACGTTACCAAATCGGTCAAAGTTTGGTTCGGTTACTAACCAAACCATCATAAGCGGTTTGGATACTACTGGATACCAAACCATCCATAAAACACAATTTGTTCTCCATGAAAACCGGCGAATCGAGTTACTTTCTTCATACATTGACGTATAAAATCAAGACAATACTCCTGAAAAATCCGGAGAAACAATCAAACTAACATAATTCATCGAAAAAACATTTGAAACATGAAAGACATGTGCAGGTCTCCTGTCGAATTATTATATAGTAGCTAGTAACATTAATGATACATGAATTGTTTTAATCTAATACTGGCTAGTAACATTATATTGTAGTAGTTTTGTTGTTTTGTACGGGTAGTAGTTATTCTTATTTATAGCAACTTGATAAAAGATATGTATTTGTATGTAATTATAGAGATATGATAGATGTATTTTAGAAAAAATTATGTAAATATATAATTATATATATTAATTGAACTTGACTGGTTCGGTTTGGTTTTAATGGTTCATAAAAAGTGCATCCACTTACCAAACCAAACCAGTTGGTTTTTGAAAATCTACAACCGTACCAAACCACTCGTTGTTTGGTTTGGTTTGAAAACCGACTGGACCGGTTTGGATTGGTTTGGTTTGATTGGTTCGGTCTATTTTTGCACACCCCTAACAATCAATTGATTGAAAGTGAAACCCAACCCAAATTGCAGTCTTCCGGTGCATTTTAGCGTGTAAGTACATTTTTGCGGCTTAAGTTAGCGAGGGCGTGAAGTTTAGCAGTACATATTAGGCAGTACGGCGGCCGCATGTTAGACTAAGAGGGCCTTCTATCTGCTTACGTTAGTAGTTCGGTGTAATTTAGCGTCGCATGTTTTTATGGACGGGCATATTAGCGTCGATATAGAATCTGCTGCCGCGCATTTTAGATTCGTGAAGCCAATTAATGTAACGTTGGTAGCTCAGTTTTCAGTTGTCGAATCCGATGTCTAATGTTGATTTAACTTCTGAAAACTTGTTACTTAAGTAGGTTCGTGAATCAAGTAACTATTCTTCTCAAAGAAAACATAGATTCATTTTCAACAAAAAAAAAAACTACTTCATCAAAAAAAAAAAAAACAAAAAAAAAAAACTCAACCTTAAATAAGAATTAGTTACTGATATAGCTTCAACTATTAAGACCATCACGATCTCGCTAAGACCCATGTGTAAAGGGTTGGTAAACCACCACGAAATTAACAATGTGGCGAACATTTGTACCGATACAAATATTTCTTTTGGTCTTGGTTATAAGACTATAACCGAGATAACCTATTCAAAAAACTCTATCGGTCCGATCTTGATTCTTTAGCTTGAACTATCCCGATGAGAATGAGTTTTATAATTATATACGATGAGAATTAGTTACTGATTAGTTACTGATATAGCTTGAACTATTCCCGAGTGGGTTTTTTTTCGTATTAGGGCCCAAATTTTGGGCTTTTCTTACATAGTTTCTTATGAAAATGAGCCTGTATTATACGCCAATTTCTCGTGCTCAGTTATGCCTATTATGTGTATGTACTGAATGTAGAAGAAATTTTGAGCCAACATTGATTCGAAAGTGTCAAGGAAGAAAGTTCATTATCTACTAATCCTTCCTTAATAAGTCGTGGTAATGCTTACATGATATCCGAAAAGGAAATAAACGTGGGAAAATATCAATTATCAGTGATCCAAGTCTGTCATTGCTCTTCATATTCCTCTCATGGTGAGAACTCTGAAAACACAGAACTAAAAGGAAGAGAGCCTTCTGCGACTTGGTGCTCAACCTAACACATGAGCTCATATTTTGTGTTCGTCCCTGCCAGAGAGAAATAAGAGCAAGAAAAATAAGTCAGACCAAGGCAGTAGGAGAAGGATGGAAAGCTGTACCACAAGCGATCCACGGTCTCTTCCTCCCACATGGGAGGATACAAGTCGGAACTTTTTTCCACTTCTCCCGGCTCGAAAAATCATAGGTAACGACGCGATTCATCTGCGTTGCCCTCAAAGCTAGCATAATCACACCCTTGTTACCCAAACAAGTCATAGTAACGTGCTTTCCATAAAAGTCCAAGCACCATATATTTGGCATTCTGTCAACCTCCTTCCACAAGAGAGTCATCTTCTGCAACTCCCATATACACAGACATGTAGCTGCATTTTTGGTTACTAGACCAACAAGCATGACCTTCCCCTTGTTCTCTGCTAGCGTATGATCTGCAAGATATGGTGGAGCAGGAACGATATATTGTTTCCATACCCCATTTACCATATCATAAGACACAATCCCTTCTGGATCACCACGCATGAAGTAAAGCGAGTTATCGATCGACAACGCCTGGGATCTGAAGTTTAGTGAGAGAGGGAGCTTGATGCTTGAAGGCATGATTCCGGGTCGGACCCAAGTTTCTTTAGTTGAGTCGTAAATTTCATAATCTCCATTGCATCCCAACCCAAGGATTTTGTATCCTTCCATTGTCGTATTTCCATTCATAGTCATCCCAACAACTATTCGAGACCAGACTCCGAGTGGCCTAGGAGGTAGTTTTCTGAATGACTGAGTCAAAGGATTGCACACATAGAAGTTGCTATGTCCAATGTTTATAAAACAAATAAGACCACCTGCTGAAGCTACTGGGAGGGTGATCAGTTTATTACGAAGACCAGAAATGTTGATATGGAACCATTTCTTGCACAAAGGATCAAATACCGCCCCACTATTTTCGTGTTCATGAGTGACAGTGTAAAACCATGGATTACCTTCTGGGACTTCTGAGAAACGTTGAGAGAAACTATTACAGTTTACCATGGAATTCCATTTCTGACAAACGGATCTGAAACGGAAGAATGCAGTAACCGGAAGTCTTGCTATAACAGCTTCGAGAAGGTCTTCAGGTAATTCTTTCCAAATCTCCTCTTCCATCATCTCAGTTGAATTAGCAATTTCCGTAAAAATTTCATAATTCTGTTCCTTTCGGGGTTTCTTCGCAGGCGGGAACTTGTGCTGCTGCACCATCCTGTAATTGCCAGACTTTCTCTCCTTCATTACAAGATCATAGCAATCATCATGTACTGAGTTGTTATCAAGATCAAGGAAGCACCAGCTGAAAAAGAAAAAAGGCATTATGAAACCCCTATCTGAGATAAACAGGCTCCCAGATTATCTAAGCATGTCTTAGAGAGAAAATGGGTTTACAAGTATGACTAAACTCGCAAATATCTACAGTGTTTCCTCATCCTTCTCTGATTCTAATACTTGTTGAACAATGATATAAATAAAATACAAAACAAATCTAACAAAAACCTAAATAAAATGAACTAAATAGGATCTTAATTAAACAAATCTAGATATTAGCAAATGTAACAAATCCTAAATAAAAGGAGCTAAATAGAATCTTAATAAAAATAAAATCTAGATATTAGCAGCTAACGAAACTAGAAAATGAAAAGACCAATACATCTTGGGTGGGGGGATTATGTTTAAGAAGACAATATGTGAAGCTTAAGGATAAGATCGAACAAAAGAAGGTCAATCTACCACCAACCAAAAGATAGCGTTCTTTCACTTTCATAAATAATGTAAAGAATGGACATTTTAAATAGATTAATGAGAACGACAGATGATACACTGAAAAGAAAGAGACCACACTAATACAAACCGTAAGTAGAGGTTACCAAAAATTGTGGTTGCACGTGAAAAGGAAAACATTTCAACAGATCTTGTTTACAAATATGATGATAATGAGAACTAAATAAGTTCAAGGTATTGATAAAGATGAATGGTAACAACAACAACTAAACGTGTATCGGAGCATCAAAAGAAAGATTCTAAGGCCCAACTTTTTATTTGGCATATCCTGGATGAAGGGCCCAGTTGGGAGCTTGAATAACGTAGAGCCTAATCCAAATTGGTTCCACTTTCTAAATATTCTTTAGGGTGGTCAAGTGCAGTCAAACATCTCCAATGTCTTTTATAACGTCCTTCATAACGTCATTTGTTGTCCTAGCAGTTTAGAACTTCAAAACTCCAGAAGTAAAGCTAGTATGACTGTATGAGATGTCAAGGGTTTGTTTTATGCTTATATAAGTGTTGTCTTCCTGCTGTTTGAGGACAGACAAAGTTTTTGAACAGCTATTCAAGCTATCTATATTTGTGTGATGCAAACATACGCCTAGGTGTGATGCCTGTTGGCTCTGTGAATAAATCTTAGCTTTTACTAGAGCGGTACTAGTTGTTATCTATCATATAATACAATTGATTTCTTCTTCAATTCCCTTTCCATCTTTTTGACCAACATCAGGTATACAATAAGCACTTAAGAATAACATTGCGAACGGTATTAACTATCATTTTCCAGGAAAAAAGTATGGATGCATAAACGATTTAGTGACATTCTTACAGAATTTGGGTAATGGTTAACTATCACAGACTTAATAGTTCTCCATCGCGGATTTGGGGTTTATAGGCAGTACCGTATTTTGAATTCAAGCAAAACTGCACAATGTGCATCAAGTGGAACTTCCAACTGCCCCTAATTTAGTGACTAATCTCAAGTTAACTTTTTTGAGATGCAACATGAGGAATCATTAGCCTTCAAGCAAAATTACAACAAATTTCATTCGAAAGGTCTCGTTACACCTAAACAAGTTTGTGAATCAAGCACGGAAGAAGTTACAGTTTGTCCTATCTCAATGTGTACTATGAGGTTTCAATAGAAATATCATTAGCAACTTAAAGTATACTTACAACTATATGTGGATCCTGAACAACACTCAAGCAGCAACATGGTTATAACACTTCCGAAGATATGACACGGGAATACTTGACATTAACTATAGTTTGCTGACTGACATCCTCTTTCTAACAAATAGTCAGAATAGTTCTTTGTTTAGAGATTTCGATATTTCAAACAAACTGTTTTCAGGGGAAAACAGGATGTTACATGAATCTTGAATTACACAATAGAGAAGAGAGCGAGAATGAAAACGCATAGCAATGAAACAAGGAATCATTGTTCCCTACAATTGAAGTATCTTTCATTGAGTTGTTATATGCATGGATGCGTGCATGTTTTATAACAACTCAATGAAACATCTCACATATTGAAGTATCTTTCATTGAGTTGTTATATGCTTGCGTGCATGTTTTATATGATCCTAATTTGTATTACCCCAATTGAATAGCCTTACAACATGATAGGTTTGTCCCCTACATGATTCTTTTCCTTCCATGAATCGTTGGCTTGTTGCAATTGATGTCCGATATCATATAGAAGGAAGAGATCTTCATAAAGTGGATTTTTACTATCCAATAAAGAATCAACCTTATACAGTTTACTGTTTACGATATTTCAGAGAAGCGAAAGGTATATAAGAAACTTCACATTTATAATTTATGTATGACTTTTCAAAAAAAAAAAAAAAGTTATCGTCCAACAGATTTCTATAATATAAATTGGAGGTGACGTCTATGCACTTCATACCTTATGTCAGCGACCATCACAGATATTGTATTCCTTTTACATTGCTTTGAGTGATGAAGTACGCAAAATCAGGACTATACAAGAAAAACTCTTAAGATTATCCCATACTATAAAAGCTTCTTTACCATTCCTTTGGAAGAAAATGAATCTTAGGGTAGATCAGTTCGACAGGAAAAAAGTCGAACGATTTCTTTATAGCGAGAAATACCTAGTAAGATCTTCTAGTTTTCTTTCACAAGCAAGATTGTATATACTCTTCTTACCAATTAGTTGCGTCTTATCTAGTATTAGCAATTACAATTAAAGCAAAGCAAAAAAAACATAATATATAGATAAGAGCAAGATCATAGAAGGTCTCAATTTGTATATAAACTTTTTAATCATCAAAAGTTGCCTAATGTGAAATTTCAGAGGTTCTAATATGGACCGTACTAATAAGCTCATCAAGTCCTTATAGTCAACCTAATAATATCCTTTTCAACAAAAAAAAAACCTAATAGTATCCTCGCCAACAACTGGTAGCCCAGTTGGTAATGCATCTACTGCATATTACAAAAGATCCAGGTTCGTTCCCATGGAAGTGCAAATCCAGGATAATTGAACTTGGGTATAAATGAAGTAGTTTCGTTGGGCTTTAGGCCAGTAGTTTTGTTAGGCTTTAGGCCCTTAGTTTCTGTAAGGTTTAAATTCGACAGTTGTCGTGCTTATCACATCGTATTAATGTATTAATGCTTTTCTAATGACTATCGTAGTCAATATCCAAAAAATCCCTAATAATATCCCCTTTAACTAAGACGAATAAAAGAAGATTATGACCAGATAAAGCAACAAAAGATGTGAACAGAGAATCAATTAGATCCAAAAACTAATCTCACATGACAAATGTCTTAACCAGAACCAGAAAACTAACCCAACAATTGAAATAACCTAATTTTGCTTGAAGATTGGATCAAAAACCCTAAAAAGATTAAACATTTTTAATCAGAAAATGTTAATTGTTCGAATTTAAAATTAATAATTGAAACAAAAACGCCTAATAATATAAAATTAAAAACGAAGAACAGAGAGAGGTAGTAATTAAGGAAGCAGAATGAAAAACCTAACGAGCGAAATCCGATAATACGGGAGTTAAAATTAGAGAGAACAATCGAGTCTCTAGATCAATATGTTCACAGTAAACCTAAATATATTTTGATTAGACAGAATAAGAGAGAGACCTGAAGTTTTGTTGTGGTGTTTCCTGGTGGTGGTGATAAAGAGGAAGAGGAGGAGGAGGAGAGCCGAAGAGTTCCCAGAACTCCTGAACCTGTCCAATGAATTGCTTAAGCATCACCAGCCCTCCATCCGGCATCCCCCCACCCGGCCGTAAACAAACCCCTCTCTCTCTCTCTCTCTCTCTCTAAAATACTTTCTCTCTCTCTCTAAAACTCTTAAGTCTTCTTCTTCCTCTTATTCCATACTACTTACTACCAGTCCTCTTTAACCACGTCGTCTCTCCGATTATCTCCCCGTTAGTTATATTGATCCTCCTCTACTCTACTCCATTAAAGGGGTGGTGAAATTATTCTTTTTTTCATTCTCGACTTTGCCCTCTCTTTTTTCTCATAATATCTTCCTTGTCCTTTTTTACTTTCTCTTCATCCTCCCCACGTGTGGTTATGTTTTTTTGTGCTTGATGTCCCATTAATCCATTATAGACAACCTTTTCCACAAAAATTGCTAAACTGACATCCTTGCAATTTGCCAAATGGTTGTAGAAAATTAAGTATGTCAATGGATATCTGAACTTCCATGTCCCATCTGTATCCGTTTTTTTTTTCAAAGAATTCGATATTTCTAATACCGGATACAGATTACAAATAAAACCT
Source organism: Eschscholzia californica subsp. californica (assembly GCA_002897215.1). Lineage (NCBI taxonomy): Eukaryota > Viridiplantae > Streptophyta > Magnoliopsida > Ranunculales > Papaveraceae > Eschscholzia > Eschscholzia californica. The sequence continues at coordinate 27,946 of BEHA01050443.1, read as the reverse complement.
TGTGTGTGTTGGATTTTGGTCGGAGTGACTAAAGCTAGAACAATACCGAAACTTATAAGACTCAGCGTCTTCACGAGGGGTTAAGAATAGTTGGTACGGGCATTATACGCTCTGTCTCATTATGCAAAGGCAACATTGATTTCACCTTATTGAAGGTATTCTCACTGGAAATTAAATTTCATCACATGTTCTTTTAGGGGAATGCTAAAGTTACGAAAAAAAAATTGACAAAAGAGAGTTCTCAGCTGATGTAGCGGTTGTAGTTTGAAACTTAGACTAAATCTAGGGCGTTGAGAGACGAATATCACAACTGCCACATCAGCTGAGAACTTTCTTTTGTCAAAATCTTTTGTAACTCTAGCATCTCCCATTCTTTTAGGCGCTCACTGAAATAGTAGCATGTTGACAACTCTTTTCTACGGGAAGAAAGGATGTAAAGGGGTGGGTTCGGCTTGGATGTCATGAAACCAAAACATATTTCCCTCAACAGAAACCGAAGTTTTCAGTTGTAATTTATACACGTGAAAAGGGGTAATTCCGTGATAGGAAAATAATTGGCGGCACGTCCGAGTTATGCTATTTATTCCCTGTAAAAAAAAGGGGGAGTAAAAGAGAATTTTATTGTCCGGTGTTGCACGTGTGAATCTACTCGGTCAAATAATTTCACCTTTAGGACCCCTCTAATCTTTTTGAATAAAAATCAACGGCTGAGATCTATTCTTTAATAGTCTCTTTCCATTCATTATGCTTTCACGCTCAAGGCATGATTGTCCCACAAAAATGTTTCCACCCCCCTTATTCTCATCATTCTCTTTTTTAGAATTTCTTTCTTTTTTCCACATTTTGCCCTTTCATGTCTAACGGGTCCGGTTTTTACCCCATGGGTATGATATATGTTGTCATACAATCATCTCGTAATTTAAATTATTTAACTTTGAGCTCTTCGTAATTGGCCCATGAATTTACATTTAGAATCACAAATACAAACACTAGTGATCCAATAAAAGACTATATCTGTTCATTTCCAACTCTCAGAAAATTCGCAAGGGTTGCCTCCAGTTATACCTGTTAGGTTCTAGTATAATCAAAGTTTTGTTTGGGTGTCTCGTACCTAGCTTAATTAGGAACCTCTCTTTAATTTATTACTTATTCTACTTTATTTTGGTACTAATACTTTGATTACACTCAAGTGAGATCAATTTATGGCCATTGGATCTCAAATGAAGATAAATTCCAGCCAACCCGTTCATGTATCATAAACAACAGTTGGGTAGGTATATAACATGTTTGGTTGGTAGTAGAAGGGATTAGAAGGTAAGAAGATATTGAGACTTTCTTGTAATGGAAGTAGAGATGATGAGATAGATAAAGGCTCTTATTAAACAAAGAAAGAAAGGAGATAGAGAGAGAGATTGTGATATGGGATAGGTAACCAAGAGAAATGCGGTGGGTAATGATTCCTTTCTCTTGTAGAGAGAAGATAAGGAAGAGGTGGTAGTGGATGGAATCACTAATGAGTAATGAGCATGAAAACATCAACCAAAAATGTTAATTATGGTAGTTTTTGTTTAGATGTTTTTGTATAAGAATTTTTTGTCATAAATTACATTTTCCTTTCCTCCCTTCTTCTTCTTTCTTTTATCCTGCTCTTCGCTCCTTCGTAACAGAAAGTCTGAATATTCAAGATCTTGTGTTCGAGTCTTTCTTCAGGCAAAGAGAAACATCTTTTACCCCAGTCATTCATTTTTTTCTCTGTTGAGACGACAACAGAGAAAAATGTCTTTCAACTTTCAAGACCACCAAAAAAAGAACTATAAGATTCACGGGGTTATATTAGAATGAAAGAAAAAGTTACTTCGTATATTGAACCAATTATAAGCTATCCATAAAGGCACATTTTTTCTCCTTTTTATTTCTTTTATTTCATTGAAACTACTTTTCAAATATAAAAAAAGAACTTTCTCTTCTAACAACAAAATCTATTATGAATTTATAAGAATTTTCTTACCATAAAATGAGTTGAGAGAGAAGGTACCAAGAAATCATGTTATCTATGAGCGTGGATAAATAGGTGACTAGACAGCTATTAGTACTAGAACTTATAAGTTATAACTAATCATGTTAGTCCGGAGATAGTTACCCAACATTATTGTATGTTGGCTAATGTTATCTGAATGGCTCGTACTAAAACGAAATATGATTGGTTAAGGTACAAACACACCATAGCGTCTTTAACTATATTGCAGGTTATTTTTCTATCAAATTGTCTTTGTAAACAACAGATGATTTTTCTTTTTTTGCCAACAAAGTATATTATGGATAACAAGATGAGAGAGAGAGTTCAAATTAAAACCCAAAATATTCTTTTACTAAGAAAATTGGTCTTGGTCAAGTTAACAAAATAAAATATCTTCATCATAATTATTGGGTAAATTGAAATTTTGGACAGGAAGGTGGGACCTTAGAGGAAAGAGGATAAAAGGGTGAGGACCCAGTTAGGAAGGAAATAGATTCTTTATCTGACTTTTGTGTAAGCTACAGATGAAAAATCATCATGGCAAAGTCATAATGCAGCATCAATATCATCTCCCCCTAGTTTCATGACTACTCCATTGTTTCCCCAAATTTTATTTACTAAATAATTTAGTACAA
>BEHA01050443.1:3424-14998 GCA_002897215.1 Eschscholzia californica subsp. californica | reverse complement strand
ACAAAACCAAATAGGTAAGAGTTCGAATGGCTTATTATGATGCTAAAATAGTTAGAACACCTCTAATTAAACCTAAAAAAGATGGTAGCTAAAAAGATTACCAAAGTGAGAGAACCCGAAAATTCTATCCTTTTTACTGATATCAAAATGGACACTCTAAATAGGGAACCCATTTGAACCTTATTTATAAAAACATATTTACAACATGAAGAACCCAACAACCCATTAAACCCAATTTGTGAAAATCATATTAATAAAATTCGTGAAGGAAATACCATACCGTGTTGATGACAAATTTTAGAACATCTAGATAGTCTCAAGTTCATTAACAAACATGACAAATTTGTTTCATTAAATCCATTATAACAGAAGGGATGCGGATACCAGTTGATCATACAACCATCCCATATGTCAGAGGAGAAATCTCTTCGTTCGATTTATTCTTAAGAGAAAATAACCTCATCAGAGACACCAATAACACGATATCCTGTTAACACTTCGATGCCATCTTGTTTACATTAGCTGAGCAAGCGAACTTATGCTTCCATCGAAATTACAAACCAAATAGGTAAGCGTTCGAATGGATTATTATGATGCTTAAATAGTTAGAAAACCTCTAAATCGAACCTAAAAAAGATGGTAGCTAAAAAGATTACGAAAGTGAGAGGCCCCAAAATTTCTAGTCTTTTTTACAACATATTTACAAAATCAAGAACCCGACAACCCATTAAACCCTATTTATGAAAATCATATTTATAAAATCGGATAACCCATAAATCTCTTTTATCTAAAGAATAAACGATATGATAAACAGAACCAACTCAATCATTAAAATAGGTAATACTGAAAATATTAAAGGACATCGTAATTCAGAAACTATAAGATTCAAAAAACAAAAAGCATACATAAATAAAATCAACAGAAACTGAAAATGAGATCTCCATCAGTATGAGGTTAAGAACTTTTGAATCAAATATGAAATCTTAATGAGCCAAATTAAAAGAAAGCAGTATGAGGTTAAGAACCGATTTGAAACTCTTCCAGATATATCTCATCAGTCCCTTATTAAATATAATTAACAAATCAAAAGAAAGCAGAAGAAGTATACCTGATATGCTTTCGGTGACTGATCAGCAGCCTCTTTCCTGAAACCTATCAATGACATAACCTTGTTGCAGTCGTAGTGAGAGAGCGACTTCAGCTAAATCAGGCTTAGAAATTTTGGTACCCCTAATACTGAAATATTCTAACCAAACTAAATCAAAACCCTAACCCTGGGAGTAATGGGAGAGAAATAGAATTGTAGCAAGAGCGAAGATAGAAAATGATATGAAGAGAAAGCCACTATTCCCGAGAGAAAGAAAAGAAAAACAAGAATCACGAGGGAAATGAACGGTTGGATGCATCTGTTACGAGTGAGGGGGTAACGAAGGGTTTGATTGATGCATTATCGAAATCCGTTGGATTTCATTCGAGTTGGAAGATTGAAGGGGTAAATTTATTTTGTCCTAATCACATTATTTATGTCCTAATCAGATTATATTTTGTCCTAGTCAGATTTTATGTAATTAATATGTCCTAGTCATATTGACCTCATTTGTGTATAACTTTTACTTGTCTCGCATATGTGATGAATGGAATACAAAAAATACAACTCGGACACAAATGCGAGAATATCTAACGTTTGAAAAGAAATTCAAATCTCAAGCGTGAACTCCAACCTTCATGTGGTTGAGAAATCTGATACATTTCTTCGTCCAATAAGTATAAATTGCAAAATTGAAAAAAGTAAATGATAAAAATAAAATACAAACCTTAGCTTCTTTATGTCTACAATCATATACATGTTATGAATAAAATACTGAAGATCCCAATATGAACTTATTGAATCAGTTTCTATTTTATCCTTATTACTGGGTCTATTTTAGTTGTAGACCATGAAATTGATCTTAAAGTGTCTCAAGGTAAAATTGAAAACCCTTTTGAACATCTCGTACAAAATTTTATATGATATGTGACTTGAGAAAGAGAAAAAAATTCAAATATCGGATGATTATCTACCTATTACTGCAGGTACAAATGCTATTATTCATGCTTTAATGAAGCTTATCCATTAACAATCTATTTTACCGTACTTAGAAGAGAAATTTTGTTCAAAAACCTTTCGATCTCTTTTTTGTGCATGTTTTTTCTACCGTGTCCTTAATACATATGCATGTTTTTTCCCATGATAAAGTTGTGGGTGTTTTGGGGCTTAAATTTTTTTTTTCAAACCCTTTCAATCTCCTTTTTATGTTTTTTAGTTAGTTTGATTTTTTTCTATGACGACAAGGAAATGAAACGTAAAGAAGAACAGCAGTAGTTAAGACATGCACTTACTATTCCTTTCTTGGTGATCCTTCGGATGGGCTTCCTGCAAGTGAAGAAGCAGCAGCTGCTGCAACAACACGTACCCTGGGAATAATCATAAAGAAGACTTACTATTTTAAACAACTACAAGTTCACTACTGAAGAGAATGAGAAAAATTCTTATGCAACCATTAGTCCATTGTGAATTTGTCACGATGGTAAAATAAACCATCTTTAGTCTGATTACCTTTTTTGTAGGTCAACATATTCATCCCTCTCATCTACAATTTCTTCCTGCATCAGAATAAAACCATATTAATATCATGTGTAAGACAATAGTTCGAGCGAAATTAATATATTATATACATATATATATATCCACGCGGATATAAGTGTTATGATTGTTAATGAGTACAACGGTTAATTTATTGTATAATCTCATCCCAAGTATGCTAAAGTCTACCAAGCCTTTCAGAAATATCCAGAAAAAAGTTATTGTAATGATTGATAGCAATGCATTTAACTTTTCTCTCTCACCAATTTTGTGTTGCAGAATACTCCTCTAAAGAGCTTAACTCTTGAAAAAAAAAAACGGCTGGTTAGTTGAACATTCTAGATCGAAGAACATGCATGCATGAGAGGAGAGAACCATGGAATTTAGGAACTGGAGTACCATGTTCATTACCTGCAGAAGTTCTTAAAATACATCTTCCAAGATGATGATACCAATCACTTTTCCATCTTCAATATCTTCAGCATATACATTTGTTCCATCTCTTTGTTGGAATGAAACCAGGTCATTTGTTTAGATTGGACTTGGAAGTTTTTGAATGTGGATGACAACTGACTCTGTGTTTTTATCCTGCAAGGTAAAAGCTCAAATTCAAACTTATAATATGATTATCAGAAGCTTTTAAAGAAAATAACCTCTCGTCTTTTCAAATTTCACTTATATATATATATATATATATATATATATATATATATATATATATAATGAAATTAGTTTAAAGACAACAATTTTAAGAAAAATGGTTGCATGTGCATTAACTTTTTAGGAACATGTCGATTTTAATATTGTAAACCATGTATTTAATAGATTTAATTTAAAGGGTTAAATGTAGGATTCAACTACAAATAATGATGAAAGTAGAAGTAACTGAGAACCACAACGTGAGGGAGTACAATTAGAGCAAAGAGTGGAAATGAGATAACATATTCTTATTATTTAATAAATAAAAAGCGAACGGCTAGATATAGAGATAAATATAGTTTGGGACAAAAATAATTGGTTGGATCTATTATTTTAATGAGCACGTACGACGGTCTAATGCATTCCGCTAGTATTCGTATATTACCTTTATTCATTTCTAGATTATTTTAATTTCCCTTAACATAATCAACATTATACACACTTTGGAAATCTTCAATATGTGATTTGAATTCTAAAAGATAGATTACCCACGGTTATGTAGAGAAGGCCACAATTTTTGCAGCGTCCATAGCCATGACAGAGGTCTCCACAACTAAAGCGGCAACAAAGCATGGTTTGCACATTCTTTTGCTCAAGATTATTCTATCCAAACAATCAAAAGCTTTCAACAAACTGCGAATCATAAAAATAAAATTATTTGAGAAAATGAAAAGAAACAACTGAGTAGCGATGATTTAACTCATAATGATCACAACCCAAATCACCAAATCTAGAGAGAGTGACATATCACGCAACTTTGGACTTCTTTAGAAGAAGACGCCTTTCTGCCAGGGTCAGAACTTTTAGGGACCATCATCATCTTTTGGCATATACCATATATATACACATGTAAATAGAGATTGATAGAAAACTAAGAATAAAAATCTCATTATCATTTATCATTAATTATGTTCATTCGGAGAGAAAAAAAAGAAGGTAAGCTTAGTTAGACTAAAACTATAAATTTCTAACCTAAAATTGTGATTTGTGAACTATAATTATAACACTTAAAATCAATCAAACACAACAAGTTTCAACTTTATGAATTGCTTGATAGAAAGTTTTTTTTTCCTTCCTTCAAAACAGATGAGATCATTATCCCATTTGCACTCCAAAAGGCATATTATAGATAAGATGGAAAAGAGTGGGCACTTGACAAAGATAAAATAATGGGTTGAATTGGTCCATGAACATCCAATGACTTTAGCTACGGTATTTCCTAGATTTTGTCTGATATAAGCATTACTAATTTTTCAAAGATTTGTGTTATTGACAACAACAAAAGTAGTCATCATACCCGAAGGTCAACCAACCAAATTCGACAAGTATAGATCATGGGATTCACGCGGCAAATAAAATTATTAGAAATGTCAAAGAAAGACTTGTGATGTACGAAAGTACATTTTATAGACTGATATAATGCCTACTAAAGAAGTACAATATTAGACCTCTATTGTCGTGATACGGTTATATCGGTTTGCTTGTTATTTACCTGTAACAGATTTGTCGGTATAGTGCACCTCACAGGTATGCACATCGAACACCACATTTTCTAGTACTGCAAATAGAAAGATTTGGTATAAACAAACCAATGTTTGAAGAAAAATTTGTATCAAGAAAAAGGCAAAGGAGGTTAATTACCAGTTCCAAACTTAATGGCATTCCAGATTACTGGTTCTTTCTCCCTTGAAAGATCAATGCACTTGGCATAACAACCACCCTCGATGTTCTAAACACCATTCTGGCTCCAACAATGTTCATCATCTCCAATTAAATACCTATTATGATCTGTCGACAATGTTGTCTTCCCGGTACCTATTCAAATTTCATGTTTCTATAGATGGTTAAAACAGGACATACTAAAAGGACTCCGTAAGGGCGACAATAAAAATGTTGAAGTTTACCCGACAAACCAAAAAAGAGACCAACATCACCGCCTTTCCCCATATTACAACCAGACTGCAAGGAGAGAATTTGACGCTTAGGCATTAGATAGTGCATAACGCCGAATAGACCTTACTTCATTTCACCAGCATATTGAATTCCAAGAATGACGATCTCTCTCCTAGCAAGATTAAGGTCTACGCTGGTCGAGGGCATCATGTAATGGGTGTGACGGTTCCACAGGAACTGCCCCGTGTTGTACATGGTGAAATTCGGTGTACCGAAATTCTCACCTCTTCAGGGATAGAAGAAATAATTATAATTGAGAAAGAAAAAATGTTTTACCTTGTCCAATGAATTTAAATAATGAACAACTCTTTCTCTGTGTCCCCATGAAGGTGTGCTCGTCCATTTCAATGTCGGGTGAGCCTCCGAAGAAATAAATATATGGATCAGATTAGTATCTAGACCAAAGCGCAATGAGCATGGTCTTGTTTCTGGCATATACTAAAACAAAAAAAAACAACTACAAAAGCAAAAAAAAATTAAAAAGGGAATGACAAAACAATTGACTTCAAACCTCTAAGAGACATTCTCTCAAACAGTTAGTGTCTATATAAAGTTTAGTGGTAAAAATCGAATCAACCTGCAGGATTTTAATACCTTGAGACATAAATTCAAGTTCAAGATCTGTTCTTTACCTGGGAAATGAAAATAGAAAAAAACTTATCAGTATGCTTGTAAATAATCAAATCTTTGACAACGACAAACAATTAAATCAAATAAACATAAAAAGTAAGCAAATTAGATTCAATTCCAAACAGATTAATTAAAAAAACTCTCTAATTTGAACTACAGATTCATGATAGTTTTTATCAAATAAGCATATAAATCAGAGGTAAGGAACTCAAGGATTGTTAGGCCTGATTGATTGAGCCTTTAAAGACTTCGATTTCTACAAACAAAATCCAAACCTATCTTAGGAAATGTTCGAACTACATGAAAAATCAACCCCATCAAAACTCACAAAACTCTTTGATTTCATAGAAAATTCGAAAGATAAATAACCATCTGACCTTCAAATTCGGGAAAGATGTGAGAGAGAAGCGACAGAGAGAGGGCGACTGAAGATGATGAGAAGCTATTACCTTGAGTTTGTTGCAGAGAGAAACAACAGAATAAAGTTATAGAGAGGGAAAATGGAGGGTCATTATCAGAGATAATTGAGAATAGTAAGTGAAGGGTCTTGGAAGAATGGACGGACAGATTCAGTCTCGAGAAGAAGATGGATGGCTGGATTTGTTTTTTTATATAGTGGTTGTCCTACTTGGCTGAAAAATGTATTAATTTTATCCTAGTCACATTGCCAAGTCACATTCATTTACATTAATTTTGTCCTAATCACAAGTATCTGTTTTGTATAATAGATATATATATTATCTATTATATAAAACACAATGGTGTTTTTCTGGGTGGACCGTCGATTTATCTCTCGGATATTCCTGTCTGTCGGATTATAATATGTAGTTTCTTGATCTAATGGTTCAAATTGCTTGAAAATAAGTTATTTAACTTCCCATCCATGTGTCACTTAATTAGATAAGGAGTTACAAACTACCTCTCACCTCCCCCCATTTTCTCTCCATTTATTCTCTACCAGAACGGATTATCTCCCCCCACTTTTTTAGATAAGCAGTTAAGAAACTATGCATTAAATTCTCCCCTCTCCACGTATATTCATGAAGTTGTAATGTTCATGTTTCTTAGTTTAGAATTCATATAATCTTCTCTTTATTTTCTCTTTCTTTTTGCAATCCACATTATCTTTTCTTTAATTTCACTTTGTTGTAATATTTATGAACTTTGAATGGTTTTAATTATTTGATCATCTATTATTATTTATTTCTCTGGAACTCATTCAAATTAACTTATCAGTATCTAATCTAATTTTTTTATTTTTTTAGAGTCTAAAAAACTAATAGTTTAAGTAAGTAAACAAAAAAAAAACCTATCTTTTTTATCAATAAAAGATAGTTTAGTACAAATATTATTTTTTTTTTATTAACATTCATACTAATTTCTTATCAAAGTTGAGTGTACTCTGATAACTTTAATTCCAATTAGTCTAAAAAAATGTATACCTATCTCTTCTTTGCTTTCTGTTTGTTGTAATATCCATGAAGTTTGAATGGCTGTAATTATCTGATTTCTATTTCAAATCAAAGTTAATAGTGCCTTTAATACCCTTTCTTATTAACATTCGTACTAATATTTTAAATTAAATGAATTCTTTTTCATAATCCTAATGCTGGTTATACATTTCCTTAACAACTAGGTGTCGCGGTGGACACCTAGTATATATATATATATATATCTGTGTGTGTGTGTATGTGTGTGTACAACCATATTATCGAGGCATAGTCTAATGTTGTTAAATCGTAAATAATGTCATAAATCGATTTCTAATTTGGTAATTCATATCGTAGATTAAAATCGGTAAGATTAATTATTTATCCTGTAATATGAATGGCGATGTAATATAATGTTGTATAACATGTCAAATTTAAATGGTAAGATTAATTCTTTATCTTATAATATGAATGGTCATATAATAGTTTTTGTTCTTATGAATCAGACGCAAAATCTAAACATTATGACTAACACATCCAAAGTTGAAGATGTATATTCATCAACTTATAATTTGGCATAAACGTTTATCATTTTATAGTTCAAATTTATGATCCGAAAAACTTATCTTAGTGGAGTGGTTTGGGAAGGAGGTGATAATGGAAATTGAATCTCCCCAAAGGAGGAAGCTTTAAATCGGTCAGTCACTTAAATAAGACCGGGGATGCTGTGAGTTTGTTAACACTAGATTCAAGATAAATTAATGGGACAGTAAAGAGACGAACTAATAATGCAAGTGAGGTACTGTTGATGTACCAGTTACAAGTGATAAAGCTAAGCCCCATCCTTGAGCAATGGCAGGCAAAGTTAGATCATTTATGGGGTTGAATGAGCATTGTAGTAGTCTAGTAGAGAGGTCGATCGGCGATGGGACGGTTTTGAAAGGTTGGTGTAAAATTAGTATAACTTAAGAATGCCGACAATTGATGCAAAAATATATTGTTATTACTTTAATATTGATTCTCATGTTGGTTCATGATATTCCGTAGTTGTTCTTCAAATTGTCTCTCCTCAATTCTCTCTTAACTATGTCCGCTTTTCCATTGTTACCTAAGCTAGAAGAGTAGAAGTTATCTGTAAAACTTTAATTGGAAGACTCGAAAATGAGGATCGACTAAAGGCACCAAGGCATGGATATATATCCACAATCCATTTTTTTTTGTTGACTACAAGAAAAGAAAAGGAAAACCACCCTCAGCTGAGGAGAGTTGGGAAGGTCGACCATTCTGTGGATATATTATGTCTTCGAGCCCAATTAGCTATTTTGTCTGCTTTGGGGTTTCCTTCCCGAGGTATGTGAGAATATTTTGAATGTCTTTGAATGCTTTTTCCAGTTGTCAGATTTTTGTAATCTGCTCCATCGATTATCATTGTATATTGTTGTGGTGGTTCTGCAAGTGGTCCATGATGTTTTTGTTGTCATTTTCGATGTTAAGGTTGTCTATTTTATTGTTCGCTGCCCATGTGATGCTGTGTAGTATTGTTTACTTCACATTCTTCTGCATTTCTTCCTTGAGTGGTAGTGGCTATAGCTTTGATGATATGGCATTCCGAGTTATAAGCAATGCTTCCTATGCCTGCGATTTTTTTCAGGACTGTGAATGATGCGTCTGTGTTGATTAAGATATAAGGATCTTGGGGGGTGGGGGCAATCAGTTGTTTTGCTGATTTGTCTTCTTTGGTCGTCTGTTTTAGCCTTAATTTGCATGTTGTATATGTTTTGAATTGTTTATTGAGGTGTTAGGATAGGTGGACGGAAGCATAAGTCACATCTAGCTTTCCAAATAAATCAAATGATTTTAGCAAGGAGAGTCACCTGAGTCGTTTCCATTTGTTTCCAAGATAAGATCCAGTCTTTTACTGTGGTTATTTGTTCGATACAAACTGCAAAATAAAACCAAACCAGTTTTGCATAGGAACAATGGAGTAATGCGTGTTATGGAGTTTCTATCTGGTTACTGATGAGACATGAAAATGTCCCATTTGAATCTCTTAACTGGAACTAGTTAGTCCATATAGAGCCGTTACTCTGATGAATTGCTCGTTTTTCTGTTTCAGGTGTGTTTACAGGGCTTAGTGTGAAAAACAGATGAAATCGGGAGAAATAGTTGTTATGGGTATTATGGTTATTTGTGGATCTGGTAATTTTGGCCAACATTGGTGCTCGGGTGAGAAACAGGGTCGAATACAAACCCAACGGAGAAAACTGGAGTCAAATCGGAGTCGGAATGGGAGAATTATGATAAGTCAAAGTCCGGGTCCAACATTGTTGACTAGTGGGATGACCTCGGGAACTATTCTCGCCAGCGGGATAATTTTTATAGTGTGGCGCAAAATCGAGGTATTGAGCATCCGAGATCCGTGTACCAGGTCTACAGCGAAATGAACCTCAACCTGATGATTTAGTACAGTCGTTGCCGTTAACTTCTGAACTCCCGTTTGCCAACTCGCGTTCAAATCTCGTGTTTCATAAATCAGACGGTTTCTGGTACGCTGAGGTAAGTTAACTCAGTAGTTCCTGTTGTATGGAATCGTCAACTCTTCAACTACCAGGCGACAACACGGGATTGCGACAACGTGGATTTTGATTGGGGGTATTACCAAATCAATTCAAATCCTTTCTCTTTCTCATGAAAACAAACAAGGTCTGGAGTTATCTTCCACTAGGCGACTGAGACCTTCCATAGCAAAAGTGAATAGGAAGGGAGAGAGGGGTCTCCTTGCATAATGCCTTAACTAATATTGAAAGTGGACCCTGGGCGGCCATTAATGAGAACAACCATAAAAGAGGTGGTAAGACAAGCTTTTATGAGGGCTATCCAATGATTAGAGAATCCTATGATGCTCATGATGGTTAAGAGGTAGTCCCATTCAATGCAGTCGAAGGCTTTGGACATGTCGAGTTTCAAACCAAAATAGCTTTTCGCTCCTTTTGTTTGTTAAAAGAGTGTATGATTTCTTGGCTGATAATGATGTTGTTTGTGATATGCCGCGCTGGAACATAAGCGGTCTGGAAAGGAGAAATAATAGAAGAGAGATTGGGTTTGAACCCATTGATAAAAAATTTTGTGATGATCTTGTAAGTGGTGTTAAGGAGACTAATAGGACGAAAGTCAGATGGTGTTTACGGAGTTTTGGTTTTGGGGATAAGACAAATCTGAGTATGATTGTCTTGTTCAAGGAATTGTGCAGTGGTGAAGAAATTTGTGACCATAGAGGTCACATCAGTATGAACAGTGTCCTAGTTAGCATGGTAGATATAGGGGGATAGCCATCTAGACAGGGGGCCACATCAGCTTTAAGATCAAAGACCGCCTTTTTTATCTCCTCAAAAGGAGGGATGGTGGTAAGGCGAACGTTTTGTTCCTCAGAGATGTGATGCTGGAATAGATTAGCCAGGCGGTTGCTATTATTGGATCCCACAGAAGTGGAGATATTCTGAAGGTTGGAAGTGAATGTGTGCGATATGGTAGCCACTTCCGAGGTCCCGATACCATTGGAGTCTTTGATGGAGGTAATGTTGGTTTTCCGATTTCTGTGGATCGCCAAGGAATGAAAGTATTTTGTGTTGCGATCTCCTAAGGTAATCGCTAAGTTACAAGATTTTTCTTTCCAGAGACTCTCCTGCTTATGGTAGAGATCTTCCAGCTGGTTGTTGATCCTGCTGTATTGTTCTCTGTTCGAGGTGTTTTGTAGTTTTTGTGTGAGGGAGTTAATTTGGGTCTCAATGTGACCAAAAACGTCTTCGTTCCAAAGAGCCAACTTAACAACAAGAGAATTGAGTTTAGGTTGAATTTGGACTCGGGAGTTGGTCCAATTCTTGCTGATAAACGTGGCACATTCAGGGTGGGACATTGATGGGCCTAGAAAGGTTACCCTAAATAGGTCTACACCCGCAAGTGCACGGGTGTCAAGTTGTAATAAATTCCGGTAAGACTGGTTCGTTCCTCAGAGACTAAGTGAAACCTATTCTAAGACTTGGAAGTAAGACGGTTTTGAAAATGGTTTTGGTTTTGGTGATAAAATAATAACGAACAAATTAATAAAAAATAAATTATGATACAACGAACTTAAATGGGGGAGAGGACCTAGGATTTTAGAAATTCACCACATAAAATCACCTTTAGAAACAAATACTTAAAATGGTTAATTCTCTTTTTTTTATAACTCAGAATTTCGGA
>BEHA01050442.1:153659-166821 GCA_002897215.1 Eschscholzia californica subsp. californica | reverse complement strand
ATTTCTCATCAAATATATGACGACTATAAGTCGTTAAATCCTCGTCTGTCCGGTGTTGGTTTGGAATAGTATTTATTTTTGCATGTCTACAAAGTAGTGAATAAAGAGCAAATGTTCCTCCTGCAAAAGAACAATAAAAGAGAACACACGTGTTAATCTCACACGGAAACCCCATTCAGACATCAGGAACATCTAGTCAAATTTGGACAAACTCTGATATAAAAAAACTGAATTTTTCCTAATATTCTATTAAAAGGTACATAAGTTACCAACAAATACATCACTTAGCCATTCTTAATCAATAAACCCTCAGTCCTTTGAAGTTTATGTTGCATGGTGCATAGACAACCTGATTAATTAACTGAGGACTGGAACTCTCGAGTTTTTAGGTTACTAGAATTCGTAAGACAACCCCTCAATTTTGCAGTCTACAGAAACAAAGGACTACTGGGAGTTGTTGGAGGATGAGAAGCTGCTAATGAGATTATACTGGAGATCAAATCCTCGATTTATGTTACGGCTTCCAGGTTCAAGGAATTGGCGGGCTCCAATTACAGATTTTGTGTCTATTTGGGATTCAATTCTTGCATGGTAGGTGTCTCAGTGACCCTTATGGAGAGTTATTTTCTCGGCATTCGCGTACTCTTAGCCTTTGGGTTTCTAATCAAATCTTTCCTTGTCAAAAAACAACAACTTGGTCCAGAGGAGAAATTTGCACTTGTTGACTACATGTATAGGTCTACCAAGAGTCTACTTATTAGAATGACTCGTCTAGTTGTAAAATTGTCAATTACCCTATGTTATCATTAATTCCATCAAGACAAGAAACCGAGATTTATCAATGTCAAGATACTTTTTCAGCTAATTAAAGCGAGAAATCATGCAATATTTCAGCATTTGGCAAGTTCATATATTACTTTCTTTGTATTAAAAGATGGATTTATGTGTCTGTAACTAAAAACTCTTGCTCCTGCATCAGATTCACAATGAGCAGAATCATGAATAGTAGATTGACGTGACGGTTTACCTTGACCATTATCATTTGCCCTTAACACCACAAAGACATACTTGATGAGCGGAATAAGAGTAAGAGAGTATATAATCAGCGATAACGCTCCAATCACATCCTCCGGATCGCTAATTCCATCAGGAAATGTATTGTAGAAAACATATAAAGGCGACGTTCCCAAATCTCCATAAACCACTCCAAGACTCTGGAATGCAAGTCTTAGAACTAATAAAGATGAGAATTCCTACACAAGAAGCAATGGCAAATCAGCATAAGAACAAACTTATGGTGTGTTTGGTTACAGGATTCCTAAGTAGGATTCCTATCAAAAGTGGGATTTGGTAGGATTCATGAATCCTTGGTCTGTTTGGCTACCAAGAATCCTAGGACTCTTGAATCCTAAGGATTCCTAAATCCAAAATTTGTATTGGACCAAAATCCCACCCTACCCCCTAGGATTTGCTAGGATTTTGGATTAATGAACCTAAATTTCAAACTTAAAATCAACAAAAAAATATTTCCTTCTACAAAATCATTCTTTTTTTTCAAAATCATTATTTTTTTCAAAAATCATATTCTTTCTAAAGACGTTTAAAAATACTCAAATAATAATAAATCATAGGATTCTTAGTTGCCAAACAAGCCAAAAAATATTACTAGGATTCATGAATCCGTGGAATCATGAATTCCAAGGACTCATGAATCCGCGGATTCATGATTCCGCCATCCAAACACACCATTAATGTCCCCCATTCGAGAATAGTCCCACACCGACCAACGATTAGCGTACTAACCAAGTATAAAAAGATTAAGGGCCATTCCATTATAACCAATTGTTTAGAGTTGAACGCCACAAACTTAATACCCCATATTATATTACCCAAAACCTGATCTCAATGACAAACCCAACTATAATTTCGAGAATTCGTTATAAACTAGGTACTTGTTTAGTGGATCATTCAAAGGATTTGAAGACTATAAAGTTGCTTTTTCGAAAAAAAAAACATACCATAAAGCTTAAGTATGAGCTTAGTATCAGTCCAATAATGGATGTCTAGTGTACCCACAATCTCCAAATATCACAGTGAACTGAATAAAACAGACCCATGTGAATTTCTAGGGTAGTCACAGAACTTACATAATAATTGGTTGGGTAATTTGTAAGTGAATAACTTTCAACTAAAAGAAGAGAGAAAAGAAAACAAACTTTCACATCTTACCTTTTCTCTGTACATATTTCTCAGTCTTCCAGCTTCTTCATCCATTGGTTGATCAAGCTTCTGGTCCAAAACCCACATATTTCCCTTATCATTATTAATACTTTGTTCATCAAAAGGAATTGAAGTTGTTGAATCCATTTTAATCCAAACCCACAAATCAAAACTCCTTCCTCAGCTCCCAAATCCCTCCTTCCTCAACCAAAAGACTAATCAGAAAGACCTAAATGATTTTAACTCAGATTTGTCAAACTAAAAAGACCCATCTTCTCCATTTGATTCAATATGAGAGTATAGAATAGTAAAGCTAAAACCCACTTCTCTGACAAACTGTAAACCTAACAATATTTGTAATTTTGAACCACAGAAAGACTGAACCGTCTGAAGATAAAACACTTGGAAAGACTAGTTATTTTGTTTTTTCCCCTTAATCCTTCACCTATCAATTACAAAGTGGGGTCCAAATTGAAAATTAAGCAGATCAATGAACTAAACTATCAAAATCTTGATTACCCAATATAGATTACAAATGTTTTAGTACTTCTTTTTTGTTTTCAAGAACAGTAATTTACAGAGATCGGAGAATCACTCTCTACCATCAATAGTTTTCTAGAGAGAGAAAGAAAGAGAGAGCCACCAAAAGCAAAGATAAATGGCTTCTCTCTCTCCTTTTCTCTCTTCTCTTAGATAAGAAGCAGAGGAAAAGAGGAGCTTTATCAAACACGTCTTTGTTATAGAAAGAGACAAAATACTCTACCATTGCAAAGAAAGAAAGAAAAATTGGACTCTATTAAGATTTAGCTGTAAATGTAATTGTTGGGATTTTGCTGTAATTGTGATTGTTTGGTTATTTAGTATGTGATCAAAAAATGATTAGTAGTAATCCTAAAAGTTCTCACTAAATTGGTGGTGATAAATTCACCCAAAGATTCTACTTTTTGTCTCACCAAAACTAAATTGTCTACCTATTATGGATTCAACCATTAATTAAGGATACACATATCTAGAAACTATATAAATTTCTGATTTTGTTTTACAAATTTTTCGGCTTTGGGTATCTAAAATGTTGTCACTGATGTAAATACTTTAGTCAATGAGATTTAATCTGGTGTCAATTTGGTTTTTCCTTTAATAATCAATTTGTTCGTATTTATTACATAATCTTTATCTTCATTTTTATCTACAACTACCACGACAACTTCCAACCACCAGACGCAATCTCCGAGCACCACCACCACTTTCGCCCATCACCCGCCAATTGCGATCACCACTATCAATTTTTCTCTTTTCCTCCTCTCTTTCTCTCTATTAGCAAAGGGGAGGCTCGTCTTAGGCAGAACAACTGATTTGATTTAGGACTCCAAAACCAGATCGATTGTTCCAACGAGTGAGTCCCTCTCGTACACCAAAACAAGGAAGAGAAAGAGAGAGAGAATTGGTGGAGTGATGGGAGGTGGTAGTTGAAAGTGGTGGTGGTCAGAAGTGGTGGTGAAGATGAAAATAGGGGGTAACAAACCAGTAGTTTTCTTGGACTTAAAACCAAAATTTCTCCTTGGATCAATTTTGGTTATCCAAAATCCTCAGAGCATCTCCAATGCAACACTCAACTTCAAAACTCAATTTGACACATAGGATTACTTGAGCCTTTAACAAAAAACACTTTCCAATGCAACACTCAACTAGAATCTCAATATGATGTGGCAACAATAAATGTTGAGATACTCAAAAGAAAACTCAACAATTGATTGAGTATCTCAAGATTTATTGTTGTATCTCAATTGGTCCACATCACGATTTCATATATTAAAATAAGAAACAAAATTAAATGTTTGAGTTTTTTCTAGTGTTGCATTGGAGAAGTATTTTGAATCGAGGATCTCACAAATGTCAGCTATGAAAGAGAATCTCAATTCATACTTGACACATCGGATTAATTGAGTTTTTGTTGAGTGTTGCATTGGAGATGCTCTTATATTCCGGAGAATACTTTGGAAACCTCTAAGAGCATCTCCAATGCAAAACTCAATCTTAGAAACTCGGAGTGCCACATAGGATTTTCTAAGTTTTTCTTAAAAAATCATCTCCAATGCAAAACTCAACTAAGATCTCAAAGATGATGAGTCGAGAGTGGAATAGAGATATCTCAAGAGGACACTCTATTTTCAGAGTGTCCTCTTGAGATATCTCTAATTGTCCAACTCATCAATATTTAAATTTCAACCAATAGAAATCAAGTCTTCGTATATTTCCAAAATAACTAATTATTTTTTTACAAAAATAACCATGACACATAAGTAACATAAACGAGTTTAGAGTGTTGCATTGGAGACATACAAGAATTGCGGATCTCTATTTTCGACACCTAGGAGTGAGAATCTCAATTGAAACTTGACAAATAGGACGAATAAAGATTTTTTTTGAGCTTTGCATTGGAGATGCTCTAAGAGTATCTCCAATGCAAAACTCAATTTTAAAATCTTAAGTGTCACCTAAGACTTTAGAGTTTTTTTATAGAAAAACACCTCTCCAATGCAAAACTCAATTGAGATATTAAGATGATGTGGAGGTATTAAATTTTAAGATATCTCAATTACAAACTCTAATTCTGAGATCTCTTTTGAGAGCCCTAAGTGTCCTAGTCATCAAAATTTAATTTTTGGACTAATAGAAAGTCTTTCTTTCTCAACAACTTTTTCTATTAAATGTATGTGTGACATGTGTAACTATTAGAGTTTTTTAAAGTGTTGGATTGGAGAATGACTTAAATTAGAGAAACTCAATTTAGCTGTTTAGGAAAGAGAATCTCAATTGAGGCTTGACACATAAGCCAATTGGAGTTTTTTTTTAGTTTTGCATTGGAGATGCTCTAAGTTCCGGACATTTCTTCTTTCTAAATTCTAATACAATGGTTCAACAAAAAAAAATTCACTTCATCAGAAAAAAAAACAAAAAAAAATTCTAATACAAAAAAACTTTAATTTTGATCTCTATTGTGGAGCTACACATGCATTTTACTTCTTTAGATATTGCGTCGGTTAGCCATCTCACTTTTGTATTAAAGGCTCCTTGATATTTTACGTGATATTTAAGTTAAAAGAGTTTTGCAACACCTTGCTACAATTTGCGACAACTTTACAACAATTTTGCGACACCTTCCAACAGATTTGTGACAGTTTTGCAATACCTTGCAACAATTTTTTTTTTTTTTTGTATCAAACTTTTTACCAAACAAAATAATAGTGTTTGAAATTTTAACAAAAAAAAAATATATAAATTTTTGATTTTGAACAAAAAAAAATATGACTTGTCTTTTTAACGAAAGAAATTTAAAATTGAGTCAGACCGTCGGATTCCGTATTTCTTAAAAATCCCGTTTATTGCATGGGAAAATTTAGAATGGAGTGGGATTGCTAAATAGGTTAATTGCCACGTAGGAAGATAGTGATGTTAGCAACTGAGATGGTGAGTCTGGTCACTCACCCTTCATACAATTACTCCAATATTGGCATGTGGTTGGTGGCTTTTTGAATAATGGGGGACCAAAATACTTTATTCATATAGTATTATATTATGCTTTGAATTCTTTTTCACTACTTGAATGCCCAATGACAAGAGACTAGTAGTCACTATTGTTCTTGCAAATGGGTAATGTGAACACTCGTTCAAATACCACCATTAATTTGATTTTGAAGGATTCCTACTTGATGAGATAGTCCCACAACAAAGAATCAAATTCTAGATTCGGTTGGTCTAAAATACATTCTTTCTCTTGAGATGTTCTACTTTAGTAGGCGTGTTTCTAGAATAAAATGAACGGAAAAGTAGCACAATCCGTACGTTTAAACATGTACCGCCTATCACATGAGAAGTGTGTCTGGTGGGTAACTCTCTAGGTTCCAACATCAATATCTCTTACTCGAGTGATGGAAGTGTATAAGTCGATAAACCCTAGAATTATCTAACATGGATGGATATAGCAGGTAATGTAAACAAGTTGGATAAAAGTAGAATATTCCTCTGAGATGGATAATAGAGTTGAAGTCTGAATTGATTATCAGATCATTATCTTTTCTCCTTGCCACAAGCATCTGAAAGCTACAAACAGATGGAAGAAAGTGATGACTTTAATGTTGGTTTGTTTGATGTGGGTTGGCAGCTTGGCGCACAAGTGGTGGCACAGTTGACAGTAATCGCCTCCAACGTTTCTCTCTTCTCTTTCAGTAAGTGGGTACCTATCACTCGATGAAAATTACACATTTCTGATCACATTATGACAATTTCAACATTTATTCTTCACCATTGAAACTTATTGAATCTTAAATTTACTGCAACAAAGTCTCACCAAATTTGACTCAACTTTTTATTCAATAAAATGCTTATTAGGGGGAAAAAATAAAACTAAAGTTAAACCAGAGGACAGAGAAGTTTTATCTCCGGTATTATCCTTCGAGGAAAAAGAACAAGGAAAAGAAGAGAAAATCCATAACCATTTCACTAGTTTGAATAATGATGCTCCGAAGAGAACTTCTTGGTTCTTATTCAATTCAATGCTTAGCATCTTCTTCCTCGCAGAAGTTGGAGTACTGATCTGAGTCCATCAAAGATTTCAACTCGCCAGAATCTTCAATTTCCACCTTTATGATCCATCCTTTTTCGTAAGGACTTGCATTGACCTGAATAAATAATTAAGATACCGAAATTGTTACCTGTATCTTGAGTACTAACAATTTACGTAGCTCAAAATGAAATCTCTAGAGAATATTATAACATGATTCCTAAGCCTAGTCGTAATTTTGGGCTAAATGATAGTGATAAACTCAAATATGATTTTCGATCTTTTAACTTTCATGCTAACTGACACTTTATAATATGTCACACTATCTTATGTGAGAGAGTGAAAACGAAAGAGATGATAAAAAAAAACTTTCATGTACCAAATAGGTAATTTTAAGAATTTAGTGTTATAGTCTTATGAAGGAATTTAATGTTTTAGTATTTGAATCCGGTTAGTAAGTTCATACTTTTCAGCCTTATACATCGTGCAACTTGACTTGAAATTTTACGTGCAAGTTTCAGAAGGACATGCAACAAAGCGGGTTTTATCGAAAATTTAGTTTGTTAAAATAGGCAGAGAAATAATGTCATAACGAATTAGAGTATGGGTATTTCAAGAATCAAATTTTGAATGTAATTAAGAAATAACTTTGAGAGAGTATTGTGCGCGGTACCCTTGGTACAAGATTACTTACCAAACCGGGGGAGTTGCTAAGTTCTTCATTCACTTCAACTACTTTTCCTGAAACAGGAGAGTTTATATCACTGGTTGCCTTGACACTTTCTACTGCACCAAAACCGTTTCCTTGTGTTACTGTAGCACCAACTTCTGGCAATTCAACATAAACAACATCTCCTAAATGGTCTTGAGCATGGTCGGTTATTCCAACAGTAGCCGAATTACCATCAACTTTGACCCACTCGTGAGATTCACAATATTTGAGATCCTTCACAACTGCGGAGAAAAGGGAACAGAAGTTAGTCTCAATAGAAAATGTTGGCATTGTCAGTGGCAGACCACTTCGACTTTGAATTTTCATCCTGAGACATTAGTCCGAGGAGAAATTTAATTATCGGGAAATTCAAGAGGTAAATCCTGCTGAATTGTATCACATCTAGAAGACTTTCAGATTAGGAGGACTCCATAAGGTGGATGCGTAACCAGACAGATGATACTATGGTTCGTAACATGTATAACGTTCTCTCCAACCACAGGTCGGACGGAACAGGACAGAATCATTTGGTCAAATAAGATCCCTCGAGGGTAAGTTTCTTCCTTTGGGCTACCAATATGGAGAAGATCCCCACAATGGTCATGCTGAGAAGAAGAGATATCATTAGCCCTAATAGGCGTGCCTTATGCAAGAAGGGCTAAGAGTCTGGTTTTCATCTTTTAACCCACTGTGAAGTAGCATCATCAGTGTGGCTTTCCTTCCTCAAAAGAGCGTATACGCCCTGGGTCTTACTCTATTCTATAGGATCTCTCTTAACAACATAGACAAGGATCAATGGCAACAAAAACATGAAACAATTGATGGATTTGATCCCTCAAGCACTGTTCTGAGCTATTTGGAAGGTGAGAAACGAGATCATATTAAAAGGAAAGAATAGAAGTCAGGACTCAGGAGACCATCTTCTTTTAACTCCAAAAATCTAATTTTCAATGGAGCAGAAAATATGCCCCGGCTACACAAATCTTTCATGGACTTAGTGGAGAACTAAGACACTTTCATCTAAATGATGAAACATGTTTTTTTCTTTTTTTCCTTTTGCCAATTCTCTCCTTGGTGACATGTACGTTCTTCCCTCTTTCTCAATTTTAGTTCAAATATTTCAAAAAAAAAAAATATGTAGGCATTATCACAAGCTCTACCCTCAATTTTGCTTATCGGGTAGCTATTGATTCTTACTATTCCAATATCCATAGCTTCGTAAATTGTTGGGTTATGTGAATATATAGGAAGACAAACTTACTTGCACATCTTTCAAATATAAGTAGTAAGCTCTGTCAAAATTTTCAACTGATTCTGAATGTCCTCTTCGAAATTGAAGTGTAATAGTTAAAATTACAAACCTAGCTCTATGTTGTTTTAAAGCACTGTAATGTCAACATGAGTCGAGGAAAAAAATCATAAATAGAAAAGGTCATCGGTCTTTATACATGTGCCATACGGCTGTTTTGGAGTAGTCATACTCAATCCCAGAAAGAATAAATCTCTTCCAACTCAAACAAAACTTATGATATGTTTCTTTATTATAAAATACAAATCAAAACTTATTGATGGATAGATTTTCCTACATCCCACCTCCTTTTTGTCACAATAAGCAAACTACCAGAAAATAATCACCAAACACACAGATAGAATAGATTATAGATCATTCAATTCAGAATAATATCAAGTAGATTTTTTTAAAAGACATGTTAAAGCTAAGTAAGCTGTGCTCTACATAATCTTTTGAGCTACGAATACGCAAAAGGGAAACCTATCATATGTCGTCTTCGGGGCTACAACCTACAAATTAACATGGCCAAGTGGCGTGCATTTAATTTACATTTTAGAATATTTGATAACATGAAGTGATATTCGATTATTCCCCGTCATAGGGAAATTTAGACTTAGAATTAAAACGTAAAGATTGGCATAAGACTATGCGGCTCTCTAAGGGCTTCATATATATCCACGAGTCACGACATAAGAGAAAGTTAGAATTACATGACACGAATATTCACATTTTCAATTATAAGCAACACTTGATAAAACATTATAGAATTCCTCACATTTTCTTTTGAAAGGCAATATACGTATCCGTGTCTCTAATCGGAGACCTAGAGGGTAGTAACCCTCCAGCCAAGGGTAAGTAGCCCATTATAATAGTGATTGCACATACACAAATGATCCCTTGAAGGTTCATATAGAAACCTAAGAATATTTCGATTAGTTAAAAGATTGGTAAGCTCTTAATAACTTGGATCACAAAACCCAAATTAAAATGAAGTTCAATAAACATAACCCATTTTTAGAAATCAGATTTTAACTATTAAGAACAATAGATCGAGCATTTTAGATGATGATCCTGTCTTTACTATATTAAGACAGATGAAAACAAAGATTAAGAAAAAAGAAAGGTTAGAATGAAAAAATAGTAGTATATATATATTACCAGAAGCAAACCCTCTGTGAGAAACAACAGAGAGTCTGAGATAAGAAGCAGCTCGGGTAGCCCACAATCTAGTCGCCATTGTTACTCTTGAACTGAAATATAAATTACCCTTTCCTCAAATACGATTGATTGATTGATCGATCGGAAATTCTTACTCCGGGAGTGGGGCTGGCTCGTGTCAAGAAGACGATGAATGATCAGAGAGACGAGAACTCCAACAAACTTTACCTTGCAGGAACCCTGAAGTTGGTCAGGTTTTGATTACTATGAATAATGGGGGCCGGGCCAATACGACAATATTCACCTATTCAACCAACCACTCCACTTAAGATACATATGACAATCTTTCAAAGAAAAAAAAAGATATATATGACAATTGGATATACACTGTAAGTGGATACTTTATTTTTAGTAGGGTTGAGAATGTAGCTCGAAATTCCAATCCTAACTCCATGAGTCTAATGGGAAATTTGTCGAGGCGAGAAGATCGCTGATTTGGTGACGATTCATAAATGAGTTTTGAATTTTGTGTGCGTCTAAAGGGCCCTTCTTTTTTACTCTTGGACGGGTCTCATTCTTAATCCCCCACCACAAAAGAACAACCTATGGGCTCCTGTCCTGAGCCTGATCCATATTAGACTTGAACAACACGGACTCAGACTAGTCCAAGACTCCACGAACTATTCAGTACGAGACCCAAAACGAGAGTTAAGAGAAGGGGGGCCCTAAAATAATTAGATACACCTTTGAATCTTTTGAAACCTTCTCATATTTTATTTCTTTTTATGTTTTGTATATGATAAGATCTTTATTTATGTATCTAGATTCGGTCACTTTTAGTTTTTTTCTTCTTTTTTGGTAAAAATAGGACTAAGCCTGTTAGTTTATTCATTCATCGTTGGATTAACAATAAATAGCCTATCTCTTTAGATAGCTATAGCATTATAAGGTGGGGGTGATTCCCTTCTCAAATTTGAGTTACGTTATTTGAATAACCGAATTTGGCTAGTTGATGAACCACAAAGTTGCTTTCGCGAGTGATGAGTTTAAAATTGATGTTCTCGAACGATTTCGCTTCTTCATGAATTCCTGCCATTATGTTCCTTATCTTCCGTGGCGTGCTTTCTAATTTGGTTTCACATGCTTTTATTATTGTGTACGCATCTCCCTCAATAGTGATGTTACTTTCTTGCCTTTGTTTTGTCATCTTAAGACCTAACGTAATGGCTTTTGCTTCAGATTCCATTGGATTATTAGGGCTAAACGTGTCCACCATTGCTGCCACCATATTGTCTCTCCCATCGCGCATTACTGATGTTGCTGGTCCTCGTCTTTCAACGAAGGCTCCATCCACGTTAATATTGTAAGAACCATGTATATATTATTTCTGTATATTTTAGAGATGAGATATGTCATTAAATTGAAGATGAAGATCCACGTATATTCATTAAATTGAACATGAAGATCCATGTATATTCTTTCAACAAAAAAAAAAGATCCATGTATATATTATTTTTGTATTTGTCTATTTTTTATTTTTCATTTCTTTGATTTTATTTCATCTGGAGTGTTATGCACGCAAAGGATTGTGACAAAATCTTAGACATGTTGACTCACTTTCATTGCAAGTTAAAAAATTTCAAGGTTTGATTGTCCTACCGTTTTTTTGCCTGAGTGACTCAGCAAATGAAGGACTTTGTCGAAATGGTCCATACACTTAACATCTAAACTACCTAGCACCCAGCCCACCCAAAATTTGTAAAGGTCGTCACAGGTCACTCTACCTATGGCGGGCCCTATGCATGATTCTAAAGTATTCTCTTCCCTCCACCCGAGAACTAGACTCATTCATAAAAGGTAATTCTAATTTTGACCCATTTTTTACCAACTGTCATTTTAGCTCTCAATTGTCGACTGTTGTTTTGGCCTCACAAGTGTCTGCCAGTTCCTTTGGTCTTGAAGATCTATTCTTTTGTTCCTTAGTTCCAAAAGTACTATTGTTGTATTATTGTAGTTTCGGTTAAGGAAAAATGAGTGAAAAACCCAAAAATCTAGACCCTAATAAGAAAAAAACCCACTCAAAAATAATAATGTCAAAAAAACCCATTTTTTGAACATTTTTCAAAATGTTCACAATATATGTAATTATGTTGTTAACAAGACAACATATTTTTTTCATAATTCCATTTTTACTCTTATATGTAGACAACATATATCATTGTGTTGTTATAAAATGTTGACAATATCTATAATAATGTCCCGACTTATTATAAAATGTTGGCGTCATATATAATGTTCTTAACAAAATATATAATGTATTAGTCAAAATATTATTTGTTCGTTAACGGATTTGTTAAATACAAAGGATAATATGCATAACATTTTAATTTTTGTAAAGGACAAATAAATAAATGCTTTAGTCTTAATATTTATGTCGAAGGCAAAACAAAAAATGCCGAAACCATTTATTTTTTCACAAGACAAATCGAAAAATGTTGTAGCCAAAATGTTTGTGTTAGTTTGTCTATGTAAAATGCAAAAGAAAAAAATGCGAAATATTTTGGCAAAACAATGTCTAAGCAAGAACGAATTTGTTCAAAAATTTACAAATTGTTGAGACAAACTAAGATTTGTTCAGAAATTTACAAAATTGTCGAGAGCAAACCAAAGATTGTTCAGAAATGTTTAAAATTGTTTTTGACGTTGATTTGGGCGGAAAATTTCATTTTGGAGGGTAAAATTGTATTTTTACATACTGGGTTTTTTCCTCATTATTATTTAGTATTGGGCCTGATTCTCTTTAACTTCCCCATTTTGGACCTTATAATTACCGGCCCTTTGGTTAATTATCCACTCATACTTTTTGTGTCATTCACATCAACCTCTCACCCCACATCATCAACCTCTCCACCTCGTCTTTTATTCTCGATTCAAATCCTTGGTTGTTAATGATCATTCAATATGACTTCAAGAACTAATATGAACTCCAGTTATGACTCAACATTGATGGACTCGTGCCATTTTTTGTGTTTGTCTACTGATTCCTACAAAATAGAAGTTGGTGCTTGATTGAGTTTGATTGGAGAAACAAGATGGTCTTGATACACCTTTGAATCATTTTGGTTTTGCAATGAACTTTCCCCTTTTCTTTTATTGAGCATCCTTGACTTGCAAGTCTTCCTCTTCCTTCAATCCTACCTCATATTCTTTGAACATTAAG
>BEHA01050442.1:142135-152271 GCA_002897215.1 Eschscholzia californica subsp. californica | reverse complement strand
AAGATTACAGCAAAACAGATTCAAAGTTATTGAAATGGAAAACAAGAAAAGAAAGACCTAAATCAAGATTTGATGTTTTCAACGATTCTATATGAATCTTTAACCTATAAAGCAATAAAGATAAGATTTTTAAACCTGAATAACAATGGCTAGAAGAAGAGATAAACAGTATAAAACCTAAATAACAATGGAGGTTTTGATGAAAGCTCTTGATTGAATATTAAACAATGGAATTTTTAACAGCTGGTGGTGAGTTTAATTTATGTTTAGTGAAGATTTCGTTTTTAGAGAGAGAGAGATGAAAAGTTACCGGATTTCAGTTACGGAATATTATCAACATAGTAGTTAGTTACAATTCAAACGTGATTGGAGAGAGAAAGTTGAGATAAAAATGGAAAAAATATCTTTAACAGTTTAGAATGTAAATCACGTTTTGATATTAAAGAAGGTCAATATAGGTATTAAACCTTTAATATGTATTATATGGATTTGTGTTTTCTCTCTAGATGAGACCAAAAGGACTAGATATCCATTTAAATTATTATTTAGGTTTTGAAATCCTTTTTAGGATTATAGAGGATTAAATCTCCTATTAGGATCCTATTTTTGGTCTTTACCTCAAAAATTAGATTGTTAAATAGGTTAATTGCCACGTAGGAAGATAGTGATGTTAGCAACTGAGATGGTGAGTCTGGTCACTCACCCTTCATACAATTACTCCAATATTGGCATGTGGTTGGTGGCTTTTTGAACAATGGGGGACCAAAATACTTTATTCATATAGTATTATATTATGCTTTGAATTCTTTTTCACTACTTGAATGCCCAATGACAAGAGACTAGAAGTCACTATTGTTCTTGCAAATGGGTAATGTGAACACTCATTCAAATACCACCATTAATTTGATTTTGAAGGATTCCTACTTGATGAGATAGTCCCACAACAAAGAATCAAATTCTAGATTCGTTTGGTCTAATATACATTCTTTCTCTTCAGATGTTCCACTTTTGTAGGCGTGTTTATAGAATAAAATGAACGGAAAAGTAGCACAATCCGTACGTTTAAACATGTACCGCCTATCACATGAGAAGTGTGTCTGCGTAACTTGCTACGTTCCACCATCCATACCTGAGCCCTTCCATATCTCTTACTTGAGTGATGGAAGTGTGTAATCGATAAACCCTAGAATTATCTAACATGGATGGATGCATCAGGTAATGTAAACAAGTTGGATAGAAGTAGAATATTCCTCTGAGATGGATAATAGAGTTGAAGTCTGAATTGATTATCAGATCATTATCTTTTCTCCTTGCCACAAGCATCTGAAAGCTACAAACAGATGGATGAAAGTGATGACTTTAATGTTGGTTTGTTTGATGTGGGTTGGCGGCTTGGCGCAGAAGTGGTGGCGCAGTTGACAGTAATCGCCTCCTACGTTTCTCTCTTCTCTTTCAGTAAGTGGGTACCTATCACTAGATGAAAAATTACATATTCCTGATCACATTTCGACAATTTCAACATTTATTCTTCACCATTGAAACTTTTATTGAATCTTAAATTTACTGCAACAAAGTCTCACCAAATTTGACTCAACTTTTCATACAATAAAATGCTTATTAGAGGAAAAAAAAAAGCTAAAGTTAAACCAGAGGACAGAGAAGTTTTATCTCCGAAATCTTCGTTCGAGGAAAAAGAACAAGGAAAAGAAGAGAAAATCCATAACCATTTACTAGTTTGAGTAATGATGTGCCGAAGAGAACTTCTTGGTTCTTATTCAATTCAATGCTTAGCATCTTCTTCCTCGCAGAAGTTGGAGTACTGATCTGAGTCCATCAAAGATTTCAACTCGCCAGAATCTTCAATTTCTACCTTTATGATCCATCCTTTTTCGTAAGGACTTGCATTGACCTGAATAAATAATTAAGATACCGAAATTGTTACCTGTATCTTGAGTACTAACAATTTACGTAGCTCAAAATAAAATCTCTAGAGAATATTATAACATGATTTCAAAGCCTAGTCGTAATTTTGGGCTAAATGATAGTGATAAACTCAAATATGATTTTCGATCTTTTAACTTTTCATGCTAACTGACACTTTATAATATGTCACACTATCTTATGTGAGAGTGAAAACGAAAGAGATGATAAAAAAAAACTTTCATGTACCAAATAGGAATTTTAAGAATTTAGTGTTATAGTCTTGTGAAGGAATTTAATGTTTTAGTATTTGAATCTGGTTAGTAAGTTCATACTTTTCAGCCTTATACATCGTGCAACTTGACTTGAAATTTTAGGTGCACGTTTCAGAATGACATGCAACAAAGCGGGTTTTATCGAAAATTTAGTTCGTTGAAATAGGCAGAGAAATAATGTCATAAGACTCATAACGAATTAGAGTATGGGTATTTCAAGAATCGAATTTTGAATGTAATTAAGAAATACTAACTTTGAGAGAGTATTGTGTGCGGTACCCTTGGTACAAGATTACTTACCAAACCCGGGGAGTTGCTAAGTTCTTCATTCACTTCAACTACTTTTCCTGAAACAGGAGAGTTTATATCACTGGTTGCCTTGACACTTTCTACTGCACCAAAACCGTTTCCTTGTGTTACTGTAGCACCAACTTCTGGCAATTCAACATAAACAACATCTCCTAAATGGTCTTGAGCATGGTCGGTTATTCCAACAGTAGCCGAATTACCATCAACTTTGACCCACTCGTGAGATTCACAATATTTGAGATCCTTCACAACTGCGGAGAAAAGGGAACAGAAGTTAGTCTCAATAGAAAATGTTGGCATTGTCAGTGGCAGACCACTTCGACTTTGAATCTTCATCCTGAGACATTAGTCCGAGGAGAAATTAAATTATCGGGAAATTCAAGAGGTAAATGCTGCCGAATTGTATCACATCTTGAAGACTTTCAGATTAGGAGGACTCCATAAGGTGGATGCGTAACCAGACAGATGATATTATGGTTCGTAACATGTATAACGTTCTCTCCAACCACAGGTCGGACGGAACAGGACAGAAACATCTTCAGAATCATTTGGTCAAATAAGATCCCTCCGAGGGTAAGTGTCTTCCTTTGGGCTACCAATATGGAGAAGATCCCCACAATGGTCATGCTGAGAAGAAGAGATATCATTAGCCCTAATAGGTGTGCCTTATGCAAGAAGGGCGAAGAGTCTGGTTTTCATCTTTTAACCCACTGTGAAGTAGCATCATCAGTGTGGCTTTCCTTCCTCAAAAGAGCGTATACGCCCTGGGTCTTACTCTACTCTATAGGAACTGTCTTAACAACCTAGACAGGGATCAATGGCAACAAAAACATGAAACAATTGATGGATTTTGATCCCTAAGGCACTGTTCTAGCTATTTTGGAGGCGAGAAACGATATCATCTTCAAAGGAAAGAATAGAAGTCAGGACTCAGGAGACCATCTTCTTTAACTCCAAATGTCTGATTTTCAATGGAGCAGAAAATATGCGTAGGCTAAACATGTTCTTTCATGGACTTAGTGGAGAACTAGGACAATTTCATGTATATGATGTAACATTTTTTTTCCTATTGCCAACTCCCTCCTTGATAACCTGTACATTCTTCCCTCTTTCTCAATTTTAGTTCGAATACTTCAAAAGAAAATGTAGGCATTGTTACAAGCTCTACCCTCAATTTTCCTTGTCTGGTAGCTATTGATTCTGACAATTCCAATATCCAGAGCGTCGTAAATGAAACTCGTTAGGTTAGGTGAATATGAAGACAAACCGCAAACGTACTTGCACATCTTTCAAATATAAGTAGTAAACTCTGTCTAAATTCTCAACGGATTCTGAATGTCCTCTTCGAAATTGAAGTGTAATAGTTAAAACTCCACACCTAGCTCTAAGTTGTTTTAAAGCACTGTGATATCAACATGAGTCCAGGAAAAAAATCATAAATAGAAAAGGCCATCGGTCTTTATACATGTGCCATACGGTTGTTTGTGGAGTAGTCATACTCGATCCCCGAAAGAATAAATCTCTTCCAACTCAAACAAAACTTATGATACGTTTCTTTATTATAAAATACAAATCAAAACTTATTGATGGATAGAATTTCCTACATCCCACCTCATAAAGAATCCTTTTTGTCACAATAAGCAAACTACAAGAAAATAATCACCAAACACACAGATAGAATAGATTATAGATCATTCAACTCTTATCAAGTTGATTTTTTTAAAAGACATGCTAAAGCTAAGTAAGCTGTGCTCTACGTAATCTTTTGAGCTACGAATACGCAAAAGGGAAACCTATCATATGTCGTCTTCGGGACTACACCCTACAAATTAACATGGCCAAGTGGCATGCATTTAATTTACATTTTAGAATATTTCATAACATGATGTGATATTCGATTATTCCCCATCATAGGGAAATTTAGACTTAGAATTAAAACGTAAAGATTGACATAAGACTATGCGGCTCTTTAAGGGCTTCATATATATATCCACGGAGTCACGACATAGGAGAAAGTTAGAATTACATGACACGAATATTCACATTTTCAATTATAAGAAACGCTTGATAAAACATTATAGAATTCCTCACATTTTTTTTTGAAAGGCAATATACGTATCCGTTGTCTCTAATCGGAGACCTCGAGGGTAGTAACCCTCCAGCCAAAGGTAAGTAGTCCATTATAATAGTGATTGCACATACACAAATGATCCGAGATACATAAAGATAAAGAATGATCCCTTGAAGGTTCATATAGAAACCTAAGAATATTTCGATTAGTTAAAAGATTGGTAAGCTCTTAATAACTTGGATCACAAAACCCAAATTAAAATGAAGTTCAATAAACATAACCCATTTTTAGAAATCAGATTTTAACTATTAAGAACAATAGATCGAGCATTTTAGATGATGATCCTGTCTTTACTATATTAAGACAGATGAAAACAAAGATTAAGAAAAAAGAAAGGTTAGAATGAAAAAATAGTAGTATATATATATTACCAGAAGCAAACCCTCTGTGAGAAACAACAGAGAGTCTGAGATAAGAAGCAGCTCTTGTAGCCCACAATCTAGTCGCCATTGTTACTCTTGAACTGAAATACAAATTACCCTTTCCTCAAATACGATTGATCGATCGATCGATCGATCGGAAATTCTTACTCCGGGAGTGGGGCTGGCTCGTGTCAAGAAGACGATGAATGATCAGAGAGACAAGAACTCCAACAAACTTTACCTTGCAGGAACCCTGAAGTTGGTCAGGTTTTGAATAGAGTTAATTCCTATATGGCCCCCTACTTTGTGACCAGCTTCTTTTATGGCTCCCTTTTTTTCGTAAATTCAAATATAGTCCCCTATTTTCAAGTAAATGTCATTACTACCCTTCTTAATTTTAAATTTAAAACATTTAAAAAACATTATTTCCACCTCACCCCTCTCTCTCTCTCCACCTCATCTCTCTCTCCACCTCATCTCTCTCTACAACTCACCCCTCTCTCTCTCTCCAATTCACCTCTCTCTCTTTCCAACTCACCTCTCTCTCTTCCAACTCACCCCTTAAAAAAAAAAAAAATTTCCTCTCATCTCTCTCTCTCTCTAAAAGCTCCGGCGAACCCCTTCGCCGGAGCTTTTAGAGAGAGAGAGAGATGAGAGGAAATTTTTTTTTTTAAGGTCGCCGGCCGAAAAATTTTCCGGCCGGCGACCTTAATCGGAGAAGATGAAGGTGAGTTGGAGAGAGAGGGAGAGGTGAGCTGGAAGAGAGAGAGGTGAGTTGGAAAGAGAGAGAGGTGAATTGGAGAGAGAGAGGGGTGAGTTTGTAGAGAGAGATGAGGTGGAGAGAGAGAGGGGTGAGGTGGAAATAATGTTTTTTAATTGTTTTAAATTTAAAATTAAGAAGGGTAGTAATGACATTTACTTGAAAATAGGGGGTCATATTTGAATTTACGAAAAAAATGAGGTCATAAAGGAAGCTGGTCACAAAATAGGGGGCCATATAGGAATTAACTCTTTTGAATACTATGAATAATGGAGGCCAGGCCAATACGACAATATTCACCTATTCAACCAACCACTCCACTTAAGATACATATGACAATCTTTGAAAGAAAAAAAAGGTATATATGACAATTGGATATACACTGAAAGTGGATACTTTATTTTAGTAGGGTTGAGAATGTAGCTGGAAATTCCAATCCTAACTCCTTGAGTCTAATGGGAAATTTATCGAGGCGTGAAGATCGTTAATTTGGTGACGATTCGTAAATGAGTTTTGAATTTTGTGTGCGTCTAAAGCGTCCTTCTTTTTTACTCTTGGACAGGTCTCATTCTTAACCCCCCACTCCAACAAAACAATCTATGGGCTCCCGACCTGAGCCTGATCCATATTAGACTTGAGCAACACAGACTCAGACTAGTCCAAGAGTCCACGAATTATTCAGTACGAGACCCAAAACGAGAGTTAAGAGAGGGGCGGCCCTAAAATAAATAGATGCACCTTTGAATCTTTTGAAACCTTCTCATATTTTATTTCTTTTTATGTTTTGTATATGATAAGATCTCTATTTATGTATCTAGATTTGGTCACTTTTAGTTTTTTTTTTTTTTGGTAAAAATAGGATTAAGTCTATTAGTTTATTCATTCATCGTTGGGTTAACAATAGATAGCCTATCTTTTTGGATAGCTAAAGCAATACAAGGTGGAGGAGTGATTCCCTTCCCAAGTTTGAGTTACGTTATTTAAATAACCAAATTTGGCTAGTTGATGAGCCACAAAGTTGCTTTCACGAGGAATGAGTTTAAAATTGATGTTCTCGAACGATCTAGCTTCTTCATGAATTCCTGGCATTATGTTCCTTATCTTCCATGACGTGCTTTCTAATTCGGCTTCACATGCTTTTATTATTCTGTACGCATCTCCCTCAATAGTGATGTTACTTTCTTGCCTTTGTTTTGCCATCTTAAGACCTAACGTAACGGCTTTTGCTTCAGATTCCATTGGATTATTAGGGCTAAACGTGTCCACCATTGCTGCCACCATATTGTCTCTCCCATCGCGCATTACTGTTGTTGCTGGTCCTCGTCTTTCAACAAAGGCCCCATCCACGTTAATATTGTAAGAACCATGTATATATTATTTCTGTATTTTTTAGATATGAAATATGTCATTAAATTGAAGATGAAGATCCATGTACATTCATTTAATTGAAGATGAAGATCCATGTATATTCATTACATTGAAGATGAAGATCCATGTATATTCTTTCAACCAAAAAAAATCCTGTATTTGTCTATTTTCTATTTTCATTTCTTTGATTTTTATTTCATCGAGAGTGCTATGCATGCAAAGGATTGTGACAAAATCTTAGACATGTTGACTCACTTTCATTGCAAGTTAAAAAATTTCAAAGTTTGATTGTCCGACTGTTTTTTTGCCCGAGTGACTTAGGAAATGAAGGACTTTGTCGAAATCTTTCATACACTTAACATCTAAACTACCTGGCACCCAGCCCACCCAGAATTTGTAAAGGTCGTCACAGGTCACTCTATTATGGCGGGCCCTATGCATGATCAGGGCCGGCCCATGTTAGAAAAAAGTAAGTAAAAAAAACTATTTTAATGCCCTTACAAGAGAAATTGAACCCTTGATCTTTTGCACATAAACTAACCTCTTAACCGCTAAGCTACAATTACATTATGTAATAAATTTGTTTAGAATGTAATTCTTATTTAAAAACACACATCGAAACCCAAAATTAGAGGCCCTTCATCGCTTTGGGCCCGGGCCGCCCCTGTGCATGATTCTAGAGTATTATCTTCCCTCCACCCGAGAACTAGACTCATTCATAAAGGTAATTCTAATTTTGACCCAATTTTTACCAACTGTCATTTTAGCTCTCAATTGTTGACCGACTGTTGTTTTGGCCTCACAAGTGTCTGTCAGTTCCTTTGGCCTCGAAGATCTATTTTTTGTTCCTTGGTTCTAAAAGTACTATTGTTGTATTATTGTAGTTTTGGTTAATTATCCACCCATACTTTTTGTCTCCTCCACATCATCAACCTCTCCACCTCGTCTTTTATTCTCGATTCAAATCCTTGGTTGTTAATGATCATTCAATATGACTTCAAGAACTAATATGAACTCCAGTTATGACTCAACATTGATGGACTCGTGCCATTTTTTGTGTTTGTCTACTGATTCCTACAAAATAGAAGTTGGTGCTTGATTGAGTTTGATTGGAGAAACAAGATGGTCTTGATACACCTTTGAATCATTTTGGTTTTGCAATGAACTTTCCCCTTTTCTTTTATTGAGCATCCTTGACTTGCAAGTCTTCCTCTTCCTTCAATCCTACCTCATATTCTTTGAACATTAAGAGTTGAGTCAAGTCATTTATAGGGTCCACCTAGACGCCGTATTGAAAACTACACTTTATGCTCATGAATTTCTCCATGTTGTTACATTTTGTTACTTTACAGATTTGAATTAGTATCCTAATAAAGATTGATAGTTCAACGAAGAAATATTGTGTAACAATATATTTAATCTGAACCAACATTGAAACTTCTGTAGAAGCTTTTACCTACGAGTTTATATCATATTATCTT
The DNA here is from genome assembly GCA_002897215.1 of Eschscholzia californica subsp. californica. NCBI lineage: Eukaryota > Viridiplantae > Streptophyta > Magnoliopsida > Ranunculales > Papaveraceae > Eschscholzia > Eschscholzia californica. The sequence continues at coordinate 143,665 of BEHA01050442.1, read as the reverse complement.
CTAGAATTCTAAAATATAATTTCTCATTATTCGACGATGTTGGTTCCCTACTACATATAGTCTAATGACCCATTCAATTGTGAAGTGAAAATCAAGTTCACCTACTACCACTCCTCTTTGTAAACATTGACTTCCAGCCCCTTCTTTCATGGTCTCAAAGTCATCAAATGATCTAGGATATATGATGTCATGATATTGACTTTGACCAAGAGGTTCCTTCCCTATATAATCTGAACAAAAGTGTAACACAATATTCAACTAGAACCTGATCACTGATCTTTCCTTAGCTTTGGTTTTAACCTAGCTTCTACTTTTTCCGACAGACCTTATTTCATTTTTGTCAGTTTTGCACGGTCGAAAATACTCTTCATTGATGTCAAGTCCAAACCACTGGGCCGAGCTCTATCACCGAGCGATTGCTGAACAAGAGATGCCGGACCCGTCCCACAATCATCAAGAACCATTCATCTCTTCTCATGGAAAATCCACAATGATGACAACGGATGCCATTGTTGGCTTTTCAACCTCGAGTCATGAAGGAAATAGTTCAAGACCTTGTCGTAAACGGACTAGGGCATCAAGAAAAGCTAACACCACACTACTCAATACAGATATTACCAATTTTAAAGACATGGTTCAACAATTTACTGGTGTCCAGAATTGTCTGTCATCGGTACCGGAAATTGGGACTCAGAATGTTACTTTAGAGCCCATGATGGGGTTTCCGGACCATTATCAGAGTGATTTACAACAACACCTCTACCACAAACAAAACCAACATAAACAACGTAACCAACTCAACCACCACCACCAATATAACCACCCTCAAGAACAACAAAACCACCCCAACCACGACGACCACCAACTGCAAAACCAACAGGGCTACTACAACCATAACAATTACCAACAACACCACCACCAAGAACAGCAACAACACAACCATCACCAACAACACACGTACGCGGAATTACTGAGGAACAAAAGTGATAATTTCGCTCGAGGGTCCAACAACTCTTCATCTAACTTGCAAAACATGGGTTTTTAAGTATGATATATCTCCCCAGGTCATCTTTCAGTAACAATAAAAGCAGGAATGTTGAACCTGCTAGACTATATCGTACGAAAAAGCGGAGCTAGGCCAAACCACTAGATTGCTCCAGTCAATGGTGGTTCCTATGTCTTGTAAATTATCACTTCGGTGGAGCTCGGCCGACCCACTAGATTGGCCTGCTCCAGCCCATGGTGGTTTTTGTGTCCTGTAAATTGTCACTTTTGGCATATAAATAAAATATTTTGGAATTTCATTTTCGTACAACATTTTCAAATTTGGTGACCAGGCAAACACCTGTCTTGTATAGTGTCAACAAAATCTATGAAAACCTGAAAACTCGATCAATTCCATCACTAGGAATCTTCACAAACAAATGTAGTACAAACTAAAATTCACTAATCAAGCAAGTGAAGAACCGGCAAAAAACGTCAAAGCTTACAAAAGTATTAGAGATTTCAGAATGATGAGGGGAATTAAAA